>JAASGH010000189.1:0-34424 GCA_023334155.1 Globisporangium heterothallicum
CAGCGCATCCACAAGTCGAATGTGGCCATTTTCGTACAACGAGTGCAACGACAATGTGTTCCTGTCGTCGAACCAGCGGATCAGTGCGTGCGATGCGAATCCGGGTTCTGGGATGAATCCGTACCAGGGACGAGGCGCTCCAGAGATCGACATCCTCGAAGGTGGTGGGGCTGCCATTTCGTCTTCAATCCAGGTCGGTCCAGGGATGCCGACGGACTTTCGAGTCATAGCACCTTCAGAGGACTCGAGCGTTTACTGTATATACTCTCACACATGCGAGACTCCTGGAGCCAATTCGCCTGGCATCCCGACAGCAGTGTACGCAGCGGCTCGTAGCCACAAGACTTGGTACCAAGGGATGCGGTATGCTGCCAACAACTTGTGCAAGGCAACCTCCGCAAGCAAGCAAGACTATGCCACCGTCAAGACCGCGCTTGCTAAAGGTGTCACCGAGAACGCATGCACTACTACCAACTGTCCCGGCTCGTATGATCCGAACGCCGACTTGGGGTATATTGATAACTCGACGACGAAGCACTGGGGGATCAACACGAACGGCACATGCTTCCCTATTATGAATGCGTACGCTGGAGCCATCTTGTGCAGTCCTGGTAACCCAAGCTCCATTTGCGAACAAACGAATGCCACGCAAAGCGACGATGTCGCAGTTTTTGCGTATCAAATGGATGCGCTTTCTTCCAACTGGGAGATCCA
Source organism: Globisporangium heterothallicum (assembly GCA_023334155.1). Lineage (NCBI taxonomy): Eukaryota > Oomycota > Peronosporomycetes > Pythiales > Pythiaceae > Globisporangium > Globisporangium heterothallicum. The sequence goes on from JAASGH010000189.1 coordinate 715, forward strand.
TGTCGGCGCCTACACCGGGTACCTGGTGTACCAAACCGAGTGGGTCACCGGCAGCAGTGGCTACATTCGCTGGATGCTCGAAGGTCAGCCCATCTTTGAGATCCCAGCCAGTACATTAGAAAATCCTCCTCAGGACAGCGCCAATAGCAACCCGAAGAAGATCATGCTCGAAGAACCCATGTACATGATCTTCAACGTGGCGCTGGCAAGTTCCTGGGGTGCGACGCCTCCAAATGCCGGGAAAGAATGTCGCGGCGATGGAAGTGATTCCGTGGCGAACAAGATCTGCGACTCGTTCCCGATGTATCTGAAGATAGATTACATTCGCGTCTACCAAGATACATCGTCCAACTCGTCCATGGCGGTTGGTTGCGACCCAGCGAGCCACCCGACCAGGCAATGGATCTTGGACAATATCGACGACTATCAAGACGACGACAACCTGGCCACCGATGTCGCGGGGAAAGCGTTTTGTCAAACGAATGACGATTGCACGGTTTCGAGCGAGGTCGCTACGATTACCACTGGCTGGTGCGTCGCGAATCGATGTGAATGCAATGGCGATGCGTGGACGGGTCCGCGGTGCACAACCACACTCAGCACCGCTGCGGGCAGCACTGCAAGTGGCAGTGCGTACGGTCCTCCCTGGTATATCTCGGTTGCGACCTGTGGCGTGCTCTTACTTGCGATGCTCATGGTGATGCTTGTCACCAACAAGTCACGCAGACGAGAGGAATTTGTTCGGAAGCAAAAAGCGACAGCATTTGACATCGACTTCGCGAATGGAAGAACAGCGAGTGCGGCGAGCGGGAAATCCCCTCTTGAGAGGACCGCGAGCACTGGCGACAAAGCGACAGACCAGTAGATCGACCCTGCAAATGATGGATATATAACAATACACATAAAACAACACTCACACACTGGGTATACTCACTATGAGTTGTTGTCGCATTCGATGCGTCTGGGATGGCGATCCCTCTTGGTCGCTGGAGCTACGCTATATGCTGCTCGAATCCAGTGCTCTCGTACCCGGATCCTTCCTCTTCCTCGTCTGAGTCGTCGTTCTCGGACACTTCCATATCATCTAGTCGGGAGACATGCGCCATCAATTGCTCCAGTTTCTTGTTCGCATCAGCGATGCACTGTTGAACTTTGGACGGACTAAAACTGTCAAACGCGCGCTGCAGACGGTCATTTACATGCTCGAACGTTGACTCCACAGTGTACTGGCGTCCCACCTCTCCTTTGATGGCGGACCATACATTGTCAATGGGCTGGAGCTCGGAGTGGTGTGGCGGCGAGAAAACAACTTCGTGACCTTTCTCCGCTGCAAGCTGGCTTACCATTGGCTCTACGTTGTCTTGAATGTGTCTGCTGAGCTTCCCCCAGAGCATCGATCGAAGATCCGTGTCCTCGAATGCGATCCCAAGAGTCGAGCATGCTTGTTGCATTTCTTCTCGCTTCATCGCCTTGTTCGGCGTCCCTGCAGGCAATTCACGATGGTGCTTGGAGTCGTCCATGACGATCGCAGCGTTTTCAATCCCCCGCTCGCGCAGCGCTGCGAAAAGCGCTTCCATCCAATTGAGAAACGAGTTGTGGTGAAACATGCCGCGGAAATCCTTGGTCTGCTTCTTTCCACCTTCAAAGATGATCAGCGTGTCTCTCAGCAAGTGCGCTCTGTCATACTCGGACTGGCTTGCCACCGGCACTTGGTGGTTTGCGTCCACAATTGCAGCGATGAAGCAGTATCGCTTGCCGTTGTCCTGCGCAGCTCTCGCGTCCAGATCCTGCTCATCGTTCGGACCAAACAAGCTCCCATCGTCGCGAGTGTATTTCGCGTACATGTAGCTCTCGCCAACGTACACAATGCGCCTGTCTTTCCGTTGGTTCAACGCGGTCATTCTCGCTAAATACGCATCTCGCTGCAGACTGTTCTCTTCTCGTAGCTTGTAGCTGAGCATGCCTTTCTTCGCGCCGCGTGTGTACCCGATCCGGTTCAAGAAGCGGTGCACCGACCGAAGCGTGGATCGCGTCGACGTCGACGAGTCCCGATTGACCGCAATGTACCCGGCAGCCTCCAAGTGGTCCATGATATCCTTCGTCATGATCCGCAACTTCTTCACCCGCCGCTCCCTCACAAAACCGTGCACCGACGCGATCACTGCCTGCGTGCGCGGCACGAGCGTGCTCTTCTGCGAGTAGTTTCCTGGCGGACGCGCCGTCTTGATCGCAATCCCGTTGCAATAGTCCGACCACACTTTGGCCACGAGATCGGGCTTGCGGTTCAACAACCCAGCGATGCGGTGTGTGGCGCGCGCATTTTCGGGTCTTCTCTGCTCAGTCGCCGCATTCTTCGGCGCCTTGTCCTGGGCGAGCGCGTAGTGCTCGTGGCGCAGCTTCGCCTGCAGCAGCAGGATGTCGAGTTTCTCCTCAGCTGAGACCACGGAGGGACGGTTTCTCTTCACGAACTCCACGATCTCCTTCAGCGTGTCGTCGTCCACTTTACGGCGCTTCCTGCCCGAACGCGGACCACTGACGGTAGAAGCAGCAGCGCTTTCCGCTATCCCACGACCTCCATCGACTGCCTCTCCCTCGGCCCTCGCGGTCTTCTCGGCTGTCGTCTTCCGCGCGCTTCGACGCCGTCCGAGCACCGCTGCGAGACTTGCTGGTGCCATCTTGTGTGCTGAAGTGAGCGTCTGTCAGTCAAACGCTCCTTGACCTTTATTGGCCAATGCGATCGACGTATTCGATCCTGATTGAATAAAATACAGGGACGACTTTCCCCCGTCGATGCTGTCTATTCCAAGCGCGAGAGTGTGGCGGGTCATTCTTGCATCGGGGCAAACAGTTCAGCCCACTCAGAACAGAACGACCCGAGACGTTTGAACCGGTTGACCCACCAGGAATGTGAACGACCCAAAATGGCGAGATTCAAAGAGGAACAGCAGAAAATGGGAGGAGATACCGACTGGAGCAAAAATGTCAACACGTCCATGCACTTCTTGCATGTCGCTCAGGTTCGCTCCGTTTATCTACACAAAATTTGTACTATAGTTGTTGCTCTCAGCGGAACCGCCAGCTTTCACACTCTCCCGAGGACCGCCAGCTTTCACGCCAGCGTCACTTACGGCGCTGCTCGCGAACACAGCTTTCTGCTTCCGTGTGGTCTCTTCTTTTCGTTCCGATACGATGGTCACATACACAGAGAGGAACGTGACCAAGACAGTCACCCCAGCCGTTCCAAGTGCAACAAACCACGGTGGACCGTACGAGTTGGTGGTGCTAGTACTGTCGCTGAGTGTACTCATGGTGCTTGTACACCGGGGACCAGTCCAGGAAGACCCAGTGCACTTGCATCGACTGTCCGCGCACGTACCAGTGCTGACCGACGTCGTGTTACTCGAAACGGTGCAGTCGTCATCGGTCAGACAGAATGCTCTCCCCGAGACATCAGTGGCTTGATTGTCTCCATCTTGGTACTCATCGATATGGTCGATGATCCACTGCTTCGTTGGATGGCTTGCTGGGTCGCAGCCAACCGCCATGGACGAGTTGGACGATGTATCTTGATACACTCGAATGTAGTCGATCTTCATGTACATCGGGAAGGAATCGCAGATCTTGTTCGTCGCGGAATCGGTTCCATCGCCAGAGCAAGCGCCACTTGGGTTGGGAGGTGTCGTACCCCATGTACTGGATAGCGCCACGTTGAAGATCATGTACATCGGCTCTTCGATCATGATCTTCTTCGGGTTGCTATTGGCACTGTCCTGTGGTGGATCCGTCAACGTGCTCGCTGGGACTTCAAAGATGGGCTGACCCTCGAGCATCCAGCGGACGTAGCCACTGCTGCCTGCGACCCACTCGAGCTGGTATACCAAGAAGCTGGTGTAAGCACCAACATGGATCGCCCAGTTGGACGAAATGGCGTCCATTTGGTATTCAAAAAGTGGGACGTCGTCGCTTTGTGTGACATTCGACTGCTCGCACTTTGTACTTGGGTTGCCAGGACTGCAAAGGTACGCGCCGGAATAAGGATTCCACATGGAAAAGCACGTGCCGTTCGTGTTGATCCCCCATCGCGTCGACGTCGAATTGTCAATATACCCCAGATCGGCATTTGGATCGTAGGATCCAGGACAGATCGACACCGTGCACGCGTTGTCGGTGATCCCTTTGTCCAGCGCCGCTTTCACGGTTGTGTAGTCTTGCTTTAACTTCGAGCTCGCAGCGCAGAAGTTGTTGGCAGCGTAGCGCAGACCTTGGTACCAAGTATTATAATCGCGTGCCGCCGAGTACACTTTCGTGGGGATCCCCGGTGCGTTGGCACCTTTGGTGTCGCACGTGTACGTGTAGATGCAACCGGAAGAGGAGTCATCTGACGGGTAAATGGTCCGAAAGTCCGTCGGCATCCCTGGACCGACCTGGATAGAAGACGAAATGGACGAGCCAGCACCTTCGAGGATGTCGATCTCTGGAGCTCCTCGTCCCTGGTTCGCATTCATCCCAGAGCCCGGATCCGAATCGCACGCACTGATCCGCTGATTTGTTGAGTTAAACACGTCCTCGTTGCACTCGTCGTACGAAAATGGCCACATGCGACTTGTGGATGCGCTGAAGATGGCTCGTCCGAGGTTCCCCATCATCCAGATGCCTGGCCAGGTCGGGTAGTACTTGATCGTGGCTGCGCGTGTGCTTGAGCCGCCTGTGATGTCTGGATTTCCTGAGTCGGTACTGACTGCCCCCGGCAATTGAGCGCTGACTTCGACCATCCCTCCTTGGAAGCAGAACTTGTTCCACGACTGCACCATCCCGCCTCGGTAGTACTGCGTGATACAAAACAGCAGCGTTAGAGCGTGAGCGTGTCACGATGTACATACAAACGCACTCACAAATGTGACTTGCTTGTATCCTGGTGGTTCCTGGTAGTCATCCCACACTTTCACCGTCGTTTGCTCGTCGATGGCTTCGATGTAGAAGTAGCACGTGCCATCGTCGTCGCACTTGGTGGATGTCATATTGTGCGAGTACACCTCAAGCGCTGCGTTCACACCGTCGGGTTTCTCGATCGACGTCCACAAGTGATCCTCTCCCGGTTCAAACGTTCTATCGGCAGTATTGAACTCGTCACTCATCACCAAGTCCCATGTGTCTCCTCGCGAGCTGACGTACGTTTGGCGATCGTCGGGAGTTGCTGGGTCCACCCACGTGAGGATCCCGGACTTGGTCTCAAAGTCTGCCGCGAAGACACCTGTGTTTGCACTCAACGTCGCGATCACGAGCGCAAAGATGCACGAACCTCGACTTCGCCGCTGCATCATTCCCTCTTTCTCGAGCTGCTCTGTGTGTGTCGATGGATGAGTGCTGCTAGTAGTATCTGCTAGACAAGGGTGCGGTTTTGCGGCACCGCTGTGTCTGAAAAGCAGCAAATGTGCGAATCCCAACCAAAGTGAACCTCAGCTTGTGCTTGAGACGTTGCCGCCAATGGATCTCCAAGGAGTTGCGATTGACGAATGAAGACTGGCTGTCAGATCTGGGAAGAGCGTACCCTCATCTTACTGCTAGGATGCCCACGTGCTCGTGCATTCAGGCTCACAACATCGCGGTCTCATTCATGTCCATGTGTCGGCTGGAGTTCCGACTACAGAGACTTCCGACTCGGAGGTCGGGGTGAAACACCTGATCCAGTGTGCAGACAGTAGATAGGCAGAGATCGGAGCCCTTTCTGCGTTCGACTCGGATTATGGTCATTTGCTCGACCGCTGTTGACGGGACCTCAATGCTCCCTGTTCTCGAGCCATCATCGCGATTTGATCCTGATGCACGCTTCACAAGCGAGCTTCGAGGAGCCATAGGGAACGAACTCTCCCCCAAGAGATGCAAATTGCCTCTCTTTGGTCGGAAAATCCACCCTCTCGTCGACGATCCATGGTTCTTTTTCATTTTGCTCGCATGTGGGGTGTCTGCACTTTCGGAGTCCCAGATGAACCGGTCTAAGTTCCAGAATTCTCGTTTCTTCAGTGGGTGTGCGACATGCGCCAGCTTCTCACAAACCTGCTCAGTTTCCTCGCATCGGATTGGTCCACATCCAATGTGAACCTATCCCTTCATGTCTGGTGGAGGGAAAGGGGGGACCAAAATAAAAACTCAAGCTTGTCCATTTTATGTTACGACCATTATGGGTGCAGTTGACTAATTTTAGCAACTGGACAAGCAAGACATGCAAAACAAAACAACACAAGCAAGACATCAAAAATCTACCCAAGCAAAGCAACCCACATCAGCGCCAATATGGACCAGCGATCACTCTACCCTGCAACATCTCAGGTAGCGCGCATACAATGCGCCACCTGCATGTGAATCACAGGATACCAACGCACGACCTCTGTGTGTATGCATATATATATGTGTGTGTGTGATTTTGTGCAGATCACGTCGTCTGTCGATGGCGTAAACGACACGTCCAAGGACGAACAACTTGCGCGTGAGCTGCAAGCGCAACTCAACCGCGACACGGTCGTGCTTGCGTCACCCGCACAGCCCGCGCAGTTGCCGTACAGCTGCGGCGCATGCGGCACGACCCATGCCGTGCGCAATGTCACCCACGGCTCCAAGTTCACGTGCACCGTGTGCGGCGTTGAGAACCGCATTCTTCTGCAGCAGCAGCAGCGTCCAATCGTCGTCGTGTACGTTCCGTGCTCTGCATTGTCTTTGTCGAGCGAACTTGCTGCGAGTCCTCATGCGTGTTTTGTTGTTGTAGTGGCAATTCGTATCCCGTCCCGGTCCCCGTGTTTTGCTCCATCCTCTAGCGTCAGAACACAACCTATGGGAGAAACAAGAAGAAAAAACACACACAGCCCCAGATGGGGATAATTCCCCCCCCCTTCTCTTCTTTTTCTTTTGCTTTTTATATGTATTGGTGTTTTTTTACCTGCTTGCTTGTTTGAGCCACCATGACCGCAGCGTCAACATCAATGCACCAAAAATGCCAGATGCTTCGTGACTACTCGTCTTCGGTGGCTGCTGCTAGCGCTTCCGCCAGTGGATCAAGAACGCAGCCACGACGATGGCGCCGTAGATCGCAGCGACCAGTTTCCCGTTGAAGCCATCGAGGATCGAGATCGGGTTCGCTTTAATCTCGATGCGGTCCGCGCCGCCGCTGGGAGTCTCGCAGGTGCTTCGACACGCGCCGCAGGGACACTGCTTGGGCTCGGTTGCGGACGCGATCGACGGGAGAAGCTGCGCTTGTCTCGGTAAAGTGGACCCCATGTCTTGCACTTCCGAGTAGTTGTCGCATTTCAGCACGTGGTGGTCAAACGCACTCGCATTTGTGGGCTCGAAATGCAAGAGCATGTACTCGCCATGGCCGATGGCTCCCGTTTGCATCTGGTAGTTGAGGAACCCGAGGGACGACTTCATGCCTTCGGCCATGGACGCGATCGCAGTGCTCTTGCACGAGTCGAACAGCGCGCACGTGAACTCTTTCTTCAGCGTCACGTCCAACTCGAGCACTTTGACTCTTTCTTCGCCCGTCATCGGGTCGGGACGGTAGTTTGTACTTGGGTATGGGAGATGCATCTTCATGAACTCCGACTGGCGGGGCGAACACACGAGGCCGCACCACAGATTCAGCAGATTCGTCGCGCACGCATCGCAGCCGCCCCGATCGTTCTTCCCAAACACACTCGCAAGAAGCTTGAAATTCTCGGCCATCCCCTGGTTTTGCTGCCACGAGCAGCACGCCGCGTCTTTGTACTCGGGACATTGGATCGCGAACAGCTCGCAGTGCGCGCCAGCGACCATCCCGTCGTTCTGGCACACGCACTTGCCGCTCGTGCACGTGCCTTTCTCACTGCAGTCGGCGCTTGTGCTGCATTCGCCGCCGCCAGTCACTGCAGTACCATCAAAGCATTCCCATTGGTGAGTCGTCCTTTGCAGCACCAAACAAATGCAGTGCATTCCTGCAGGCGCTGACATGAAGCCACTCACCTTCCGCCCAGCCTGGTCCAGTCATCTACAGCCATCCACGCAGCAGCACGCACCCAATTAGCACCCATTCAGTCATAGCAACACCAAGTCCATGTTGGATGCTCTGCTCACCGGTTGCGGGTCCACAGGCACGGGGTTCGCCTCGGGGATGCACGCGTCGTAATCGGGGACATTCCCCGGGTTCACGCATTTCTGCGTCATCGCGCACTTCGCGTCGCTTCCGACAGCTAGAAGCAGCGCCAGCGCCGCATAGGCGCAGACGCGCAGAGCGCTTCCCGACGTCATCATCCTCTTCGCCATCACGCTGGTCTCTTCTTTGATCTCGGAATGACCTTGAAGCATTGGTTCTTCGGACAACCTTCCAGTCACCGTCTCATCGGTTGTCGTTCGAATGATCGCTTTCGTGCGACGTTCCGACGACACTTCGATGTGATGTGGTGCGAACGTTTCCCCAAGCGACCATCCCATCCTCGCGCCAAAAAAGCGAAACTGGGTCGCCAATCAGCGCGAAACAAACCCGAAAAGCTACAGCACCAAAAAAGCTCATTCGCAGACACGCTTCGAGGACACGATTCGAGGACTCGAGAGCAAGACAGAGGATGCTGCGACAGTCGCGCTCTTTCACGCGCGCGTTGCGTCTCCATGGCGTCCATGCGCCAGTGGTGAACGCGAATGCACCGACCGCTTGTGCCAGCAGACAGCAATCTGCTGCCACTGCGCATCTGTACCAGAGCGTGCGCACAAAGAAAACGTCTTCAAAAACTGCGGTGGGCAATGGGTCCGGTACGTAGTCGTCATCGGACTGCATTGCATTCGCATGGAGATACACGCTCTGCGTTGCTATGGCAGACTCACGGATGCTGTTGTGTGATCGTGCTGCAGATAAGAGTGCGGCGTTGGCGATGGCGATCCGCCAAATTGAGAGCAGCTTTGGGAAAGGATCGGTGATGCAGCTGGGCTCCACGTAGGTGACTCTTCTTCAACCTAGCTCGATGGCGTATGCGATAGCGGGGTAGTGCATGCTGACACGAGATGTACTGTGGCGGTGTGGCAGAAAAATTGCGGAGAAAGTGGAGGTGATTTCGTCGGGATCGTTGTCGCTGGATCTGGCGCTTGGCGTCGGTGGACTTCCAAAAGGGTGCTGTTTCTATCGCCAACGAGCTGCTAGTTATTCGTTGATGTCGCTACCACTCCGTCCATACTTACAACCTCTGCGCCGTTGTGTATCCATAGCCGTGTCGTTGAGATCTATGGACCCGAAAGCTCGGGCAAGACCACGCTGGCGCTGAGTTGCATCGCGGAAGCGCAAAAGCAGGGTGGGGTCTGTGCATTCATCGATGCCGAGCATGCGATTGATGCGCACTACGCCAAGGCGTTGGGCGTGAACATCGACGAGCTCTACATTTCGCAGCCAGATTCCGGCGAAGAAGCGTTGGAGATTGCCGATACGCTGATCCGGTCGGGAGCCGTGGAACTCGTGGTCGTCGACAGTGTGGCTGCGCTTGTGCCGCGTGCCGAGCTGGAAGGGGAGATGGGGGATCAGCAGATTGCATTGCAAGCAAGACTGATGAGCCAGGCGTTGCGGAAACTCACCGGATCGCTGTCCAAGTCGAATTGCATGATCATCTTCCTGAACCAGATTCGCCAGAAAGTGGGGATCATCTTTGGCTCCCCGGAAGTGACGTCCGGAGGCACCGCTCTGCGCTACTATGCGTCGGTGCGGCTGGATATCCGACGCAAAGCTGCGATTAAAGAAGGCGACAAGATTGTCGGCAACGAGATCGTCGTCAAGGTCGCGAAAAACAAGATGGCGTCGCCATTTAAAGTCGCCAACTTTGACATGATGTTTGGCAAAGGCATTGATCGCTACTCGGAGCTGGTGGGTACCCGATGTGGTTGTCTGGTGGTGTGTGCATGATCGTAATCGTTGTTTGCATGTTGCAGCTGGACTTGGGCGTTCGCGAAGGATTATTGAAGCGCTCGGGAGCGTGGTACGCCATCGTTGGACGAGAAGGTGAGTCTTTCGTTTCCGTTGAGCCTCGTGAAGATAGAGAAACCCGCCTATTCTAAGGAGCGGCATCTGGTGCAACAACAAAAACAAATGTAGAACCCATCGGCCAGGGCAAGGCGAAAGCCAAAGTGTTTCTCGAAGAAAATCCTGAAGTTGCTGCCGAAATTGAAGCCAAGCTGCGCCAGCGTCTGTTTGACGCAGAAGCGGACTCCCCGGAAGTCAATGCGGTGGAAAATGCGGCGACCTATGTGGTCGACGACGAAGCAGAGCAAGGCGAGCGTTTGGCAGGAGAACCCAGCGTAGAAGAAGATGTCGATAGAGTGCCGCTTGATGATGATGAAGCCGATGAGAAATAATGCGCGATCGCTGCTGTTGCGATGCTCGTGGTCGATTCAACTACTTTGTTTTGTATGGATGGCTGTTCTCCTGTTTTCTAGGTTTGCTTTTATGCCCAGCGTGGCTGCTTATGGGAGAGCACATACAGTAAATCGTTCCCCGAGAGGATGTCTTCGGGGAACGGGTTCACGTACACGTATCCGTACGGCACACTGCGCACGTTCTCGTCGAGTTCGATGCGCGAGCTCATGCGTCGGTAGATCAGCACATCATCGGGACGACAGCGATACAACCCGATCGTGAGGATCCCATCCGACGAGAGCAAGTGGTGGAATACGTACGCGAACGTTTTGCCGACGAAATCCCGCGGGACTTCCACGGCAAACAGCGAGCTCCGCTTCACACTCTGCGGAGACGAAACGCTCGAGCTCGTGGGGGACGAGACGTTGCTGTCATCGTGGAGATTCGGCGGCGATGTGGGGACAGACAAGTAGGCATCCTGTCCAAGGAGGCATAAGATGTTGCATCCATATTAGTGTACCAGTGTGGGTGTGAATCGGGGAGATAGACCCAGCCGAGACATAAAGACAAAAGAAGAAAAGTCAACGACACGTACGTCTTTCCAGGAGGCAAAGATGAATTCGCGCAAGATGCTCTTGATGTGCGAATTGAAGTACTGGTTGATGAGCAAACTGTCGCAGAGCGAGGTGCTGTACGTGAGTCCCGATGCGAATGCCGGCGACAGGAAGAAGTTGCGAGTGAACGACGTGGACGACGACGACGCAAGCTGGTGCTGCCGATCTTCGTTGAAGGACGGGAACCAACGACTCGCCGTGAGGTTTTGCGTGATGAAGTGCACATTCGCGCGATTGATGAGCTCCGTGATGATTCGTGGAGCACGCTGGGGACCGATGCACGATGCGATTGTCTTGTGCAGCGCAACGCAGGACTGTTTCGAAACACAGAGAGTTAGTGCACAAGTTTTGGTGTGGAGAGATCAAAACGCATCCAAGCAAAGGTACGCACCGCATCAGTGAGCAGTTCGGAAGTCCCCGACTCCGAAATGTCGACTTCGCCACTCATGATCACAATCTTAAAGGCGCTTTCGACCCCAGCTCTCTTTAACGTGGCCACGTAGAAAGGGTTGCCAACGACGAAAAACACGTGGCGGAAGTGACGGAAGGTCTTGTAGGTCTCTGGTGGGGGGAGCACCGCCGTGATCACGACCACGGGACGGTGATGCTGCAAGCTTTTTACTCGTAGCGGTCCAATCAAGTACTCAAAGTGTTGTGGAAACGACTTTGGAGAGGCGATACACACGACAATCGGTGCGACCGCCATGTCCAGCATGCGAACGTGCTTGACCACTGCGTCGTCGACGGTAGGTTTCTTGCGTGTGCTTTCCGCATCGTCGTGGTTGTCCAGCGGCATGCGCCAATCGACGAGTTTGGACTTCCGCCTCGTGGTTGGAGACGCAGTGTCGCTGCGATTACCGCCTCCGTTCGTCGTGGTGATCATGTTGGTCTTGATCTGGATCAGCGGCACGCTCGAGTTCTGTTTCGAAATCCACGCGGCAGGCATGCACAGACTGGACTGCATCATGGTCACGGCGTCGGCTTCGCGACGGTCCTTGGCGATCACAAACACGGTCTCTTCGCCCACACACGTGTAGGAATCGCCCGGATTCAACAGCACCCTTTCACTGCACACCCCGACCGCGGGGAAAATCGCAAACAGAATCACGCCCGCGCACTTGGAGTACACCAGCGACGCGACTTCCGAGAACGTTTTCCCGTACACGACGGGCGACGGAGGCAGCTCGACCGAGTACACTTCATGGCTCGCGCCTCGCAAGTAGCGCTCTTCCCAGGAATCGTGGTCTTCGCTCGCGATCAAGTGCTCCTCGTAGCTGGACGTCGACGTGAGGTTGTATATGAACGTCGAAAACCCCGGACACACGCAGTTCTGTCCCAGCAAAGAGTGCATCACTTCCGAAAAGTACAACACGTTCTTCACATCCAAGTCGTCCACGAGGTGGCGATTGCTGGACAAGTGCATCTGCGCGTGAATCCTCGCTCGCGGCGCCAAACGTTTCGCGGCCATCACGCGCATGAGCGTGCGGTGGTCGCTCGGCAAGTGTTCTTCTTGGCTGCAGCGCCGCGAGAGAATGAAGATCGCGTCGGCATGGCTGCACGCGGCACGTTGCGCATCGTCGACGTCCAAGATCGAGCCCTGGATGAAGCTCGTGCGTTTCTCGAAGAACGGGTCCATGAGCAACGCGACCATCGACGTCGACGGCTCTTCTTCGCTCAGCACGACCACATTGATATCGACGATATCGTGGTCGTCGTGGAACACTTCGCTGAAGAAATGGTCGATCCGCGACGGCGTGAGGTCTCCGCAGAGCACGATGTGCTTCGTGTTGCCCGATGGCTTGAAGTTCGTGACCTCATACTGCGAGAACGACTTCCCCAAATCGAGGACGCGCGAGACTTGATACGGAACAATCAAGATGAGCACGATCACGAGCACGCCGACAAACACTTTGGCGAGCACATTGTCGGCTGGGGGTGTCTGGATCGTCACAAACACGAGCACCGAGTTGAAAAACGAGTTGAAGAACGTCCAATCGCCCGTGGCGGTCACGCTGTGGACGCCATCCGACGTCTCAGCGATTTGAATGATGCCCGCAGCGCCGGCGATGATGAGCACGATCTGGATGTAGCACAGGATCGCAAACTGCTTGACGGGGGTCAGGAGTCCATGGCAGCGACTGAGCACGGCACGCAGCTCCAAGTAGCATTTCACAAAGCGCATCGGGTACACAAAGCGCCAATACGAGTCGTCGTACCACAGCGTGCTGTGTGCAATCCAAACAAACGCAAGGTTAGACTCGGAAATGTCAACAAATGGCGTACATCGGGTCGCAAGACACAAGCAGATCGACTCAACTGGTGTCGCAGGAAGAACGACACGGGCAGCACGGGTAGAATGACGACGAGACTGACCAATCCCGACAGCGAAAGCACGAAATCGCAGCGATGGTCGGACAAATACACGCCTCGAAAGAGGAAGTCCACGGCAAAGAACGCGGCGCAGAGCAGCTCCGTCAGCCAGAGCCACGGCGGGAGCTACACAACACACAGCAGGCATTACTACCCTCGTGGCAAAGCTGCTCCAAGCGATGGCGGGGAAGGAAGGACACGCACCGTGTTGACGGGGATGTACGTGTTGGCGATGTACGTGCCGACAAAGACGACAGAGACCACCGCGAGGAAGATGTCGACACAAACTCCAAACTTGCTGTGGTCCAGGTAGCTGCATACACCCGTAATATCCATCCGTTCACTCACAGATCATTGCTTCCGTTCGCACACACAGCACACATATCTATGAACCTACCGACTGATGCGATTCCGGTTGCGCACACCGCGTGCGTCGCGGAGGTACCGAATGTTCGTGGTCATATCCGCACATTCGGGCTCTGACAAAAAGTCCGAATCGAACAACAAAAACAAAAAGCAGCATGAGACGATGAGCGCGAGTCCTACCAGCGAGCTCGCTACGAGGACTGACGCACCGTATCCAGCTTCGTTGGGGAAGGAGTGGTGGGGCTTGAGCACCCGGTGCTTGAGCTGCTTGACCTGATGGGTGGGGAGCCACACAACACATGCTCAGTATGTGCATCGAGAGGAGGCTCTATGGTAGTAATCGGCGCAGCAGACGCAAAGTGTACCAGCGAGATGCTGCCGTAATGCGCGGATGGGCTGTCATTAATGCGCTGCTGCTCCATTGCGGCTTGCGCGGTTGCAGATGCACGAAGGAACTAGTGGTTGGAACCGAGATCCACAAGATACAATGGACGCAACGGTTGGCAGTCGCACATTTTGGATCTTGGATTTCTTTTGTGTGGTAGAGGATCCCGAAAGTAGTGGGATTCGGGACGCTTTGATTTTCTATTTTGGGTCTACTTGAAGTTGCACAGTCAATTTTTGGTCGACTTCGGAAGAGTTCTCAAGAGTCGATTGGGATACTTTTTGCACAGCAAACCAAACTGCGCATTGGTGGGTATTCAGCTGGCGCCACATCGACATCATCGCGAGTGGCGACTTTGGTGCTTGACAGCGTCGCTGTATGCATGCGTCGCTCCGTATAGGGGGTTGTCCCAGACAGACAACATCCAGCGCATACTTCGGATGCGCATTGACCAACGGCACAGCGCCGCCAGATCAACACTCGACTTGGCCGAGTCCAACTCAAAAAGTGATCCGCAGATAAAAGAGCGAAACGCGTCCAGTGCGAGCGAGCAGCGGTCCAGAATAAAGCATGCCCGAAATTGTTTCCGGTTTTGTTGCCGCTGATGCTTCGGTTCGATGCGACTTGAGGATTGTCGACCGACCGCGTACAGTCGAGACGCGTTGACTTAATATGTGGTCACACACACACATCCCGGCTCTTTTATGCGTCTTCCCTACCCCGTCCTCCTTCTTCTTTCCGGTTCAAAGAACGTTCGAAAACCCCAAAACCAAGCTCTTCGAGCCTAAAATTAGCTCTGTTCCCCCTTCTCCTTCTTCTTTTTCTTCCTCTCGATCCTCAAACAGCTGAACTCACTCAAACAGCAATTCTTTATCCCCCTCGTTCGGTTGTGGTCGCAGAATCGTCCCCTTGTCGCTGCGAACGTTCGCACCTTCTGGTTTTCGGGACCAAAGTGGACGGACAGGCAATCCGACCTGAACAGCATCGCCATCCACATACTGAAAGTACGACCGCCTTCCAGCAGCAGCAGCGACTCCTTTCGATCCTTTGACTCGAGCTTTTTGCCGATTCGTGAGCTCACACGCTGCAGTGTACATACAAAAGTTCAAATCCGGACGGGGCAGACGAGTGTCTGTCTGTGTGTGTGTCTGTGGCACGTGAAGTGGCAACATCCACAGCTTCCGCTACATCCAAGCCACCCATCGAACGAGCGCGCAATTCCGACTGGTATCGTTACCATTGTTAGCATTACAATCGGAGTGGCCGAGGATGGCTGATTCGGACTTTGGAGGTGCATCGATGGAGATCTTTCTAGCGCTGTTGGCGGTCGTCATGCTGCTGCTCTTGGTCGGAGGACTCTACTTACTGCGGGACCGCACGCGCAATGGCTCGTCGGACCACATGTCTCGCTCGTTTCTCGCAAGGTGGGTTGGTTTGCTTGTTCCCTGTTGAGCTGGTCGCGTTTTATATGTTGTGTTCGGGCGTTCACGACTTTATCCCCTCCCCTCCAACCGTGCTGCTGGTATCGAATTGTAGGATCCTGTTGGCCGAATCCGAGACGATGACCAGACTCGACCTGGAACGAACGTACGTGACAAGAATACTAGATTCAAGCAATATGCAATGCAGTGCTAAGTTGTGTGTGTGTCTCTCTCTCTATGCGTCGATATCAGCATTGAAAGCGAAGAGCGCTGGAAATGCCTCGTGTGTGAATTCAGCAACGGGCTGGAGAAGCACACGTGCATCCTGTGCGGCACGAAGCGCAATTCCAGTCGCCGCGGGTCGGGTCCCGTCGAGTTGGACGAGATCCGCATCAAGCGCACGCACCAGCGACTCAGCACGACGCTCTCGCAGCGGTCGATCCAGAACCTACGACTCAGCACGCTGAACCCGCGGCAGCGGTACGCGCGGAAGCGCAAAGAGTGGGTGCGTCGCATCGGCGCCGACGGCACGGCTTACTGGACGCGACAAGATCTGGTGCACAGCGCAGGCAACATCAACATCAACAGCAGCAGCAGGAGCAACAACAGCATGACGAGCTCGTCCTTTTTAGAGACCCAGCGTCCGTCCTCTGGGTACGTGACGTACCTCGTGCGCTCGTCGGTGCACAGCGAAGGGAGGCTCACGTTTGCCGAGTCCACGCAGACCGATGCCGCGACGACCATAGGAGGGTACAAGATCAAAGCCGAAGAGCTGGAGTTGATCGATCAGATTTGCCAATTGCCGTTTCCTCGGAAATTCGCGTGGTTTCTCGAGCGAATGGGCAATTTGCTGAAAAGCTGGGAAGAAGGTCGCATCAAGCTCAGTGTGCATCGTGACAACATCTTGGTCGAGTCCATGGAACAGCTGCTGGGCATCCAGGTCGAACACATCCATTTCCCGTTGCGCATCGAGTTCATCGGAGAAGTCGGCATCGATGCGGGGGGTTTGCAGCGCGAATGGTTTTCGATCCTGTTCTCGAAGCTGCTGGACGACTCGCTGGGACTGTTTATGAACTGCCACCGCAACAACCAGTCGGTCGCGATCAATCCCAACTCGATTGAGTGCACGGCGGACCACTTGCTGTATTTCCGTGGCATCGGCCGTCTGGTCGGACGAGCGCTGCTAGAAGGTCATGTGATGCAAGCGAGGTTGTGTCTCCCGATCCTCAAGCATTTCCTAGGCGTGCCGATCACGTTTTCCGACCTGCAGTACGTGGACCCGGAGATTTACAACAGCATGAAGTGGATTCGCGAAAACGACGACGTTGAAGCCCTCGAATTGACGTTTTGCGTGACCGAGATCCGCAATGAGCGTCCCTTTATCATCGACCTCATCCCTGGCGGACGGGACATCGCGGTCACAGACGCAAACAAACTCGAGTACCTGCATCTCAAGCTGCGCTACTTGATGCTTGATCGGTATGCCGAACAGCTGCAAGCGCTGTCGCTGGGACTTTTCGAGGTTGTGCCGCAGGAGAACTTGATGGTGTTTGACTACCAAGAGCTCGAGCTGGTGCTCTGTGGCTTGCCCGAGATCGACATCGTGGATTGGCGCAAGAACACCCAAGTTGCGCCTAGTTTTGGCGATTCCCCGGTCGTGGCATGGTTCTGGGATGTGATTTGCGATCTTAGCGAGGAAGAGCGTGCGCGGTTCCTGCAGTTTTGCACGGGCTCTTCGCGCGTTCCCGTGCAGGGTTTCAAAGGCTTGACAAGCTACGATGGTCGGATTTGTCCGTTTGCGCTGCGTCCACTGCCGAATCAAACCACTGGGTTCCCGAAAGTGCACACGTGCTTCAACCGCGTCGAGTTGCCGCAATACGAAACCAAACAGGAGCTCGAAGACGCAATGTACACCATTTTGGAAATGGACTTGACCGAGTTTAGTGAAGAGTAGGAGAGGGTGGAGCCACTTGGTGCTGCCATTCCGAAGGTGCGGAGTGATGCTGAAACATGGTCCGTCGAGTCGGTTGTGGACCAAGCAAGGGACGTAATTGTGAAGTGTGTGTGTGAAGGGGAGACTGATATTGTAGAAAAGAAGTCGAGTGAAGAGATGAAACAGGAAGTGGGTGGGGCTTGTGAATGGAAGTGGGGGTAAATTATTATATAAACCACGTTGCGGTTCTAGCCGAAGAAAGGAACCGAACGGTGAGAAAGTAATATATGAAATAGAAAGTGTCCGTTTACTCGAGACCATTGTCGCCTTCGTCGTCCAACTCACTTTCGTCGCTGTGGTCAAGAACACGCTGGTCCTGCACCACGGTGCCATCATGCTGCACCACACGGCGCTTGTCGTCATCGTTTGTGGCATTTGTGCCATCCGAGTCCTTTTCGCTTCCCATTCCCTGGATGGTTTCAAAACGAGCCGAATGCTCCTGGATCTTCACGATGTGGTCTTCAGCGTCGTCGTCTCCTTCATAGTCGGAATCTAGTCCGCGATCCGACTCCGCGGCAAACTCTTTCTTGGTGTATTCGTGCCGAAATTTCAAGAATCCTGCTTTCGTCAGCACAAAAGTGGTATCCTCTCCATTGGCGGATTCCTGCAATGCGGACTCTGCTGCGGGATCCCCATACATCTCAAGGAATCGCATGAGATCCGACGGTCGGATCGCGGAGCCACAACTGCGCAGGAACAACCGCAGCTCCTCGTACCCAACGCTGCCGCTCCGGAAAGTGTCGATCAGTTTCCACTCGTGTGCCCACAGTTGCAGGTTGCGCCGATGAATCGCGTCTTCCTTATCGACGACACCATCGCTTGGCTCCTCACTCGCGTTGGGATCGTTCAGCACTAGTAGTTGTTCACTTGGATGGTCCCCATCGCTCGCGGTTTTCAGGTTCGCAGGAGTCACTATTTGCAGGACCGGTATCAGGGGTGTTGTGGCTTGCAACGATCCTGCTACGGTTGCGCCAACCGCACTGCTGCCATCACCTCCTTGACCAGCAGCTCCTGGATCTGGCGCAGCTGGGGATGAGAGCAGCACGTGACTGTCCACGATTTTGATGAATTCTACAGATTGGTTAGCATTAGCATTCGATGAGCACACGTTCGCAAAGCGGAGGCTCTGGGAAGCAAAGCGTACCATTCATGTACACTTCTTCGAGCTCTTTCACATACGCAGGATTCACGTCAAGACCAAGCTTCAGCAAGTCAGAAACGGTACGACACAAGGATCGCAGTTAGAAACCTCCAATCGAGTCACTAAAACCACAAAGGAGCTGATAGCGTCGTACGAGAGCAAACATTCGACACGCCTGGTCTGCAGACACTGCGCCATCGTTGTCCGTGTCAAAGTAGCGAAAGATCTGGATGGGTGAGAAGGAGGAGATGAAGGCGTCAATAGGGAGAGTCCTGCCACACAAACAGCAACGACCGGCCACCCACCAAACGCAACGCAGTGGAGACTTACGGTCCTCAATTCGGCGAGCTCGGTCGGAGTCAAGCGATCCGCTCGTGCGTCAAACGAAGCTTGGAACGACGATTGAATGATCTCCATGACGCGCCAATACTGCGGTTTAATTGCGTCTCGTCCTTTGTGGCGCGAAAGGACACACTGACCGACTGAGCACTGACGAGTCCTTTCTGGGTTTTGTTGCCTTCGACTGCCACTTGCAGCTTTCGTTTCTCCATGGTGAACGAGCAGAAACTACTCGGAGCAATCGATCCTCGCCAGCAAAAATGCATTTGGAGCGTCTCCTGCGTTCCCCAGTGCTTTCGCACAAAGCGGGGACCCGCCTGCACGCACAGCGACGCGGCTAAGAAACGCATCAGTCATCATCCACTCGGGAAGTTCCGAGACGTTGGTGGCCATGATGTTCAAGTGAGCAAACGATCCGCCGAGTTGGAATGGCGCTGCTGTCTGAGACTCTGCCAACGACGGAAGTTCGCGGAGGGGATTGCCTGGCAACTCCAACGATACGAGGGAATCGATGGCGAACACGCTTAGTGGGATCGTTTCGATCGCGTTGTCGTCCAGAGAGATCCGCATGGGATGCATTGCCAGCAGCACTTCAGGAATGTGCTGGAACGAGTTCGACGGCAGGAGCATATTGGTGTGTGCGGGCCATTTCTCATTCAGATCGGACGGGAGATCCCCCAAGTTGCACTCGAGGATGAAAATGTCGAGCAGCAGTGGCGGGAAGTCGTGCGCCAGGAGACCTGCAGGAAACACGTCCCCGCTTGAGGACGAGGATGCCGGAGAGAAATCCACCCACAGGAACCCAAGGTGCCGTAGATTTGGATGGTGCGCGCGCGTCAGTGCTGCGTCTGCTGTCCACTCGACCACTGTTGCATTGACGATGTTGAGTCCCATGAGTCGCGAGAACCCGTGAATGCTGGCGGGGATGTGCAGCGTGGGACAATTCGCGATTGTCAGCAGATCGAGCGCGTCGAAATTGATCTCCGCCCACGCTTTCTCAATTTCGGAAGCCGTGCCTCCCAACGCCATCGCGTGATGTCCATCGAGGCAATCGATGAGGAGAAGCGAGCATGCGGTTTTCGGGGACCCCCACGGACGCACGTAGACTAGGCAGCCGACAATATCCTCGTACTGAGCGGCCTCCAAGTAGAGAGCAAGGATCGAGAAACCCCACACCACCATGATTACGTGGCAAAATGCGCTCAGCTTTCGCTGCCACCGCTGTGCTTTGGTCTCCGTAATTAGTTCGCGAAAACGATGTGGCGGTTGAGGAGGTGGCGACATCGAGACTGGCGCAGGAGCCGTGATGACAGCTTTGTTGCGGTTCGTGCTGTCCGACGCGAGAATCTTCACGTCGTCGAGGCACATGAGCAGACTCGCGCAGAACAGGAAGTGCGCGACGCAGTCTTGCCAGGACTGGATGAACAGCATCTGGAACTCGTTCACCATGTTGATGTACCAGATGTCGCTGTTCCAGTACACGGTCTTGAAATCTTGAGTGCGCGGGTCGTACGCTTGCAGATACGGGATCGCAAGAATCGTCGGGACTCCAACGACCGACGCAACATCGAGCAGCACGTCGATCAGCAAGCACATGCGAAGCCGTGCGCGGTGGTGCTTGCCGTACACAACGTGCAGCACGGGCGAGCTCCAGCAGCTCACGACGACGAGAAGCACGTAGCACTCGTTCAACCACACCCGCGGCACGAGCTGGCTCATCTGGAACGCCTGGTACGACTGGAGACCGATTTCGCAGAGCTCGCGCACGAGGAACAAGGACGGGAAGTAGCTCTTGTTGACGCCAAAGACGCCGTCGTGGCCGAACCAGCGAGCCCAGCATTGCAGCGACCTTCGCCCCACGCCCCACATCGCCTGCTGCGAGGAGACAGTGGCAGTCACGCGGCGAAGTGAGGTCGTGGTTTTCCGCAAGAACGCTTCGTGGGTGAACATCAGCTGCTTGAACCAGATCGAGTACAGCAGCATCTCCAAGAGCAGCGCGAAGCAGATCCCAGCAGCCATAGCATGCATCACAACAAGCACAGGGTAGTTGCTCATATCGATGCTGACGCCAAACGCTCGCATGTTCACGGCGACGATCGTCGATGGGATCTGGTGGTAGAAGTACGCCTCGGCCGCAAGGTGCACCGCACACAGGAGATACACCAAGGTCGTCACAGTCCACAGGAGCCACCGCCCAAGTCGTGACGAAGCATCGCTACTGCCATCGGCGCTCGCCTGAGGTTCCTTATCTGCGGAGATCCGCGGCGATACTGCCACCGCTACCGATCGCTTTGCGAGGAGGATACCGGAGAGTGTGTCATGTGTAGGACCACTGTCGGCAACGAGCACTGCTGGCGCCACTTTCGTACGTCGCGGCATGGCGCCACGGACACCAGAAGGAGCAAGATTACGTCAGAATGGAGCAGCAGCAGCAAGGAATGATCGATGCTTGGTGGGAGAGTAGCCTCAGCCACTTTGTGTTTCCAATTCGACTGATCCTATTCTTGTCAAGTTGGCGCTTTCGTCCGCTATTTATACGCAGGAGGAGCGCATACTGAAAGCACGACCAGCAAGAAACACATTCGCAGACAGGGGAAGAGAGAGAGACTTTGTGCAGGAGCGCACTGGCGTGCATTGCCTGCCACCACTGGACATTTATCATGGCAACGTTCCGTCACACTGCATTGCACAGGTGCGTCATGGGCGATGCAGACTCGACTGCTTTCCCGAATCAAATGTCGGTGTGTACTGAAACAATACCGGTGACGCAAACAGTCCCCTGTTTTGACAAGCATCGAGCGCTCCGTCATTGGCTGAAACATGCGCGTCGTGTGCACTTGGACCAATCACGTGGCTTCGAATCGCCATATGGAGAGCCACTGTACTGTACTGTACTGTTCACAGAACGAAAGAAGACGCGAGGAAGAAACAATGGCGACAGTGGTGACCATCAGAATTCCTCGACGTCCCCTCACTCCTTAATTACCCCAAGCGAGAGTGCGAGAATGATGATGATGATGGCGGCGCAAGAACCACAGGTGCAGGCGCTGCTGCTGGACATGGATGGCGTGATGGCCGAGGTGTCGCTGTCCTACCGCAAGGCGATCGTTGAGACCGCGCAGCACTTTGGCGCTGCCATCACGCTGGACCAAATCGAGCAGCAGAAGCTCGCGGGCAACGCCAACAACGACTGGCAGCTCACGCACCGCTTGATCCACGCCACGACCGGCGCGCAAGCGCCTTCGTTGGAGCAGGTCACGCAAGTGTTTGAGGAGTTCTACCAGGGAGTCGATGGCAAGCCAGGGCTGTGCGAGTTGGAGACGCTGCTCACGCCAAAGGGGTTGCTGCAGGAGTTGCACCGCCGACTGCCGAAGGGAATGGCTGTCGTCACGGGCCGACCGCGCAAGGACTGCGAAAAGTTCCTCGCCGCGCACGGGTACGTCACGCTGCTTGCATGCGTCGATTGATGGCTTGGTTGGATGTCGTGTGGTAACGGTTGGATGGCGTATTGTGTGTGCTCATCATAGTCTCCAGGAGTTCTTCAAGGCGCAGATCTGTATGGAAGACTGTCCGCCAAAGCCGTCGCCTGAACCGGTCTTGTTGGCGCTAAAGGCGCTCGGCGTCGACGCGCAGCACGCGGCGATGATCGGGGATACTGTCGATGACGTCGTTGCTGGCGTGAAGGCTGGCACTCAGGCGTACGGCGTGTTGACGCCACAGGTGTACGCCAAATGGATCATCGAACTCACGCCTCCACCTGCCGTGCAAGCGCTCAAGGACTCTGGCGCGTCGATCATCTTGGACCCAGGTCTCACGAAGCTCCTGGACATCGTGGCTGTTCCCAGCGCGGCTGTCGCGCTCTCGTCGGGTCTCCGAGAAGCGCAGATCTCTCGCGTGACCAAGGAAACCTCGATCGATGTCAAGATTTGTCTCGATGGTACGGGTACATCCAAGGTCAGCTCGGGTATTGGCTTCCTGGACCACATGATCACGGCGCTCGCAAAGCACAGTCGCTTTGACATTGAGCTCGCGTGCAAGGGCGACACCTGGATCGACGACCACCACACGACAGAAGACTGCGCGCTGACGTTGGGCGAAGCGTTCGATAAAGCGCTGGGGAACCGTCAGGGCATTGCTCGCTTTGGCTCGGCGTGTGCGCCACTCGACGAAGCGCTGTCTCGCGCCATCGTGGACATCTCGAGTCGCGCGCACAGCGAAATCAACCTGCAGCTCGTGCGACCCATGGTGGGCGAGTTGTCCTGCGAGATGATTACGCACTTTTTCGAGTCGTTTGCCAGTGCGGCGCGCTTGACGCTGCACGTCGACGTGTTGCGCGGCCGCAACGACCACCACCGCGCCGAGGCGTCGTTCAAGGCGCTCGCGATCGCACTTCGCGCTGCCGTCAAGCACGACGCCACCGCAGGCGTTCCGAGCACGAAGGGGGTCCTCGCATGAGCAAAGCGTCCGCGCCAGTCCGAACGCACAAGTAAACTATAGCATTAGAGGAAAGTGTAGCGAAAAGGAAGTGAAGCGTCGAGGTGCTCAGGAGTCGTCAGTAGGATTACGTGTGTTCCGAATGTGTTCAATACAGCAGCAGCATCGTTGCAACGCGATGTGAACGGAAAGGAGAGGAGGTGGTGACCATTTCAACAATACCTCCACCACAACCGATGACACGTCAAGAGGCAGGTCTGTGCATCGCTGGAGCAGGAGGGGAGGAGAGTGCACGAAGCGATAGTGGCATGCGTGTGCACTCGTCCAGCTGAGCAGAGTGGTTGTTCTCAGGACAACGCCACGACAGCTCCTGTCGCCTTGTCAACAATACCGTCGGCACTGGAGGTTTGTATACCGCAGTTGTGCGACCATGTGGGTACAGAAACACCGGTATTGTTGAACAAGTCGCCAGCACCACCAACGACTGCGTCAGTGAACAGCGGGGTGCTCGCTGGTTGCGCCACCGTCGCGTCGTTCCTCTTGCTAACGATCAAGTCGACTGAGGGTGTGCAGAAAATGCGATGAGCTGTGTATGCATTGGTGCTATCGATCTCAGATTCGAATGGTTTGCGGTGCTGACCTTGTCAGCAGCACCATTCGCACTTGACGTTTGCAAACCGATCGCATTTGCGCGAGCACTTGGGTTCGCACGCTCGAGCGGTTCCCTTTTCGTGTGGTATTGTTGACAGGACCGCGAGTGATGCAAATCCATCTGGCGGAAGAGATCCCGCTTTAATCTCATCCTCGCCTTTGGACTCCCTCAAGCGCACCTGCATCCTGCCACTCAACAATAGCGTTACCACGAGCGGCGGCACGTTGGCGAAGCCATCCACTCACCTCGCCTCTCTGGATCGTCCGACAGTCCCCCCCATCAACTCGAGTCATTCTGCGATTTGCATCCTCTAGCTCAAGCATCCCTCCTCCTTCGTCCTCACGCCACTTTTCCTGCTCTCTCACAATGGTCAAGATCGTCCCTTTTGCTGCCGCCTCTTTGGCTGTGCTCGCCGTATCGGTGTCGGCGCACGGCGATGAAGACCACTCGTCGACGTCCGGGTCCTCTGCTGAACACGCCGAAGCCGTGGGCGAGTGCAACAGCACGATCAGTGCCTTTGTCACGTCCGTATACACAAATGGCACGTTCTTCAGCACGTGTGCGGCTGGCTCGACGTTCAAGATCACGACGCTCGCGGACACCAGCGCTCTCTCCGAGACCGATTTCTTCGCGTTCTGTAACTCGTCGACATGCCTTGGTCCGGTGCACGAAGTGATCCACGAAGCGCCAACGACGTGCCTCATCACGTACGACGGCAAGGCGCAAAACCTCACCGGCGCGATCGTCGACCTCCACGACAAGTGCCACGAAGTCAAGGATGCCGCCAAGGCCGCGTCGTCCGCTGGTCACTCCCACTCGCACAGCAGCGGAAGCGCCAGTGCTGCGACCGTCACCACCCCAGCGCCAACCACCGGTTCGTCCGCGTCGGTGAACAGCAAGGTGCTCGCGTTCGCGCTCGCCGGGTGCGCCACCGTCGCGTCGTTCCTCCTGTAGACCCACCCCGTGCGCTCAAGTTGGGAGTTTTCGAATGACTGAAACGAAGTGGATGTCTCGAGTGTTTGGTATTATCTATAATAGATGCGTTTGAATCCATTCACTTCCTTCGTCTTCACACAGAATAATGCACAGCAGGTAAACAGCGTTTCTCTGTGGTCTACAGCCACCACATCGGCAGCGAGTACACACGCCAAGCATTTCCTCTCTGACAACCGATTTCCTCCTGCCAACTCGAAACGCCGATGCTTGCTTGTCGAGCATCGTCTCCAACCTCAATGGCAAACTCGACTGCAGAGATGGTTTGGTTGGAGATCGGTGGTAGTGTATCGATCGGTGGTAGTGTATCGATCGATGACAGCCTACGAGTCAGCAGGTTTTTGTGCTTTTGGGTGAAAGGGTGGAGTTGATGGTTCAAGTAGTCGACTGTCCCTTAACAGAGCCACGCTCTTTGTGTGATTTTGTGGGTGTTTTCTGGGATAACAGCAGCGAGAAGCAGGTTCGGAATTGCGCTTTTTGTGTGAGCCATCCGGTTTGGAAGAGAAGGGTTTCTTTTATTCTCCATATGAATGGATGTGTTGGTGCTTGGGGTAGAGTCGCGCAGAATGATGGTTGGAAATGCACAAACCGCAGCATATCGCTTGCCCACATTTCTCAACTCTCTCTGTTTTTTCCGTTGTGTTTTGATCAGCGTATCAAAATGGAAAGGAACAAGTGGTGAAAGAGGAGCCATCTGGTGCGTGACGTCGCAACGGTTTAACCAGCACAAGACTATCGACTGAAAAGTCTTCGAGAACGATGCACGGCCATTTCTGGACTGGAACGGTCGATGCGACTGCACCGGATGGATGCAGGGCTCAATTGCGTTCTTTGTTTCCCATAGTCCACCAGTCTGGCTTTCGAGAAGAGTTGCAGGATTTCCCGAGTCCTGAGATGTCTTTCTGTGTGGCTCACCCACTCGAAGGAGGTTTTGTCAAGTCTCCTGAGATCGTACGCAGATGATACATTTAGAACGAGGTACAGTTTGTCTACATGTCGCTAAATATCGTCAAATGCCGCAACGGTTCATGCCATCTTGATTGTTTATGGACCGAACGCGTGGCTATGAATCCAAAAGGCAAAAGAAATCACATATGCGCGTGTGTATGTGTGTGTGTGGCGGTACTTTCGCAGATTAAACCACACACTCCCGAACGGACGTGAGCGCTGTGGTTTAACATCAGAGCCAGGTTCTGGGGTGTTGAGGCATGTCGGTATGGATTCCCATTTTGACAGTGTATCGAGCTGTTCCTGACACCATGCTCTGGACGAGCGCTTGTATCGTATTGTTCACCGTTCTGCACACGCACTGAAACATCCTCGCTCAAGGGAGAAGAGTTGCTCTCTGGACGAAGTCACTCACCCACTATCGAGGTTGAAGGTGGATAGCGTCGCATTGCGCAATCGATTAATTGCGAACCACATCTGCAGTACAGATCCAGTGGCGAGGACAGCGCTGTCTTCATGTTTCAATGGTCTGCACTCGCTTGATGCAGCAGCACTCTCAATCGAATCGTTTCATACAGAGGGAGAGCATTCCCGATGTGGATTGTGGAGTGTTTATAATACCGTTCACCAACTAATCACTAAATAAAAAGGAAACAACAGACTATCGACCCTATCTTCATCAACGCTTCTTTACAAATACACGAGCACTTGCGGTCCAGTGTGGTGGTGGTGCGCTGGCATAAACGCACTAGACGGCATCGATGCGTGGGTGTTGCACTCCAACGATGCGATCGCTGGCTCGACAAACAAACAGTCCAGGAGCTCCATGATTTCGTGGTCCGAGAGGTTCTCCGACTGCGCGGCCTGAATCGCTTCGTGCGCACTCGTGTCCACGGAGACATGGAGGTGGTGCTGATCATTGTGGATGAACCGGTCGGGCAACGACGTGGCTGCTGGTACTGATGACGATGGCGACGGAAGAGCCCTAACAATCGAGTGCGTTGGGTGCTGGGATTTCATGTGCCGCGTCAAGTTGCCCGCAGTGCTGAACGTCTTGGAGCAGTTGGGCACTTGGCATGTGTGCGGAGCGCTCCCCATGTGCACTTTCAGGTGGCGCAGGAGCTTCTCCTTCTTCGTGAAGATCCGCGTGCATTCGGTCACGGGACACTTGAGCTTGCTCAGCGTGTGCAATCGTTTGTGGCGCGCGAGGTTGCCCGACGTGCTGAAGCGCTTGCCGCAGCTCGCGATCGGACATTCGTGCGGCTTCTCGCCCGTGTGGGTCTTCATGTGTTCGTGGAGCGTAAACTTGCGGTGGAAGCGGCCATTGCAACTTGGCACGGGACAGCAAAAGGGACGGTCTCCCTGCGCCGGAGTCCCATTCGACGACGGGGACAGCGGCATCGTTGGCGGCATGGTGAGGAAGACTTCAAAGTCGCGCGGGTACACAGGCATGTCGACGTGGAACATGGTGGTGTCGGAAGGAAGAGTGATTTTGACTTTTGGGAGCCAAAGCGAGCCTCTCGGAATGAGTGTGTGTGTGTGTGTGTGTGTGTAGATGCAGGCAGGTGTCGCTGACGATGCAAGATCAAAACTGAGCAGCTGACGTGCAGGGAAGGCGCCGCTGCGGGTGCAGAGGGAGTACTGGACCAAGTGGCCGCGCTCTTGCACGTTGGTCTGGAGGCGCCACCGCCATCTGATGAGGTGACGGACGGAACAGCAACTGCGGACACAGAGCGGCGTTCGCGGCGTTCGGGGAAAGGGGAGACAGGCGCAGAGGCTCGCATTACTATTACACAGTGCGAGACAACGGGGGAGGCGTTTACTGTGATAAACGCGAGAAGATGCAGTATAAATTTGCGCAAAAGAAAACGACAGGTCGAGCTGCAAGAGACAGATCAGTTTGCAGTATGTACTGGCGGGGAGACGATGCGCAGGATCGCGGACTCATCCGAACGTGACACTCGCCTATCGGCGCCTTTTGGAAACTAGGACTTCTTTCCACCCCACGATTCGATGTTGTAGGGAAATCGTTCTGACGCGATCGGATCCCTCCTCTATGTTGTTGTCGACACTTTGTGGTGACGATTCGATCGACGCGAGCTGCACGGAAGACTGCACGTACGCATCGACGAGATGCTTTCGGCTTCCGTTGCTCTCTGCGCTGCGATTCGATTCGTTTATCCTTTCGGTAAAGCGAGCATTTCGTCGATGCACATTCGACTCGTGGATGCTGGAGCGAAACTCCCTACCTATGGCGCGCCGCACGCCCTAATGCTGGCGAAGTAGGGACTCGGTTGATCCCAGATCCCCTCGAACAGCTAACCCCAAGTGCGGCGTTACCTTTTGGCTGTGTCTTGAAGTAACGGCAGACTCTGGGCTCAAACACAGACGGAGTCAGTCAACCCCTCTTCCAGCACACCCGTGACATTGCATATTGTCCTGAAAGGAGTGCGAGCGCCATTCGCTGGAAGAGTGTGTGAACGTCGCTGTCTGTTTTCAGGATAGCTTCGTCTCGAAAAAGCGAGCAGTACCACGGTGCGTTTGTCGGAGAGAGTTGATGTATCCAGTTCAGGAAGCGATCGCGACGGTGTTGGTCAAAAACGCCTTGCGTTTCACTGGTCTTTTCTGGCTCATTGTGGGACGTCGTGAAGCCGCATCCCTCCTCATCCCCCTCTTTTTGCTCACTGGTCGTTTTTCATCATACAAACTCCGAAATCGTCTATTGGTCTCCAGATAACATTTCATCATCCGCACTACAGTTGTGAGCGACCCAAAAAAGAACCGAGGGATTCGGTTCGGCAGGAAGATGACGATGACGATGATGATATGTTGAGGGGTCTGCTCTTTTGTGATCGTTGGTGTCCGTCGCACGTTGGTGTCCGTCGCACAATGGCGACTTCCGCACTCTCAGTTGGCTTTCGAAATGACACGGCGTCCTTGCAATTACATTTTAGTGCAGATACAGTACGGCAAGTTAGTACTTCAAGATCCTCTTCACAATGGACGCAAACGTGCGCGCGTGAGGTCTCTCGACCTTATCCAGATCATTTTTAACTCCATTTTTAAATTTGCCAAATGAACCGACAATCAAGCGAATGGTAATGTTCCATGAATGAATCTGCGATGATTACGCTCGAGTGCGTGAACTGACGATGACTGCAGTGGACTAAAAGCGCTTGAAGCAGGTTACCGTGCAGGCATTGTTGCAAAGGATCTTGCAGATGACGGTCGTTTGCGGCGATCGCAACCGCCGCCTTGTCTGTTGCGTAACGCTTTCCCATACTGTTGGGCGAAAGGTGCAAATCTGTAAACCTCGTTTTATATATAGGTGTTTGTATGGGATCCAGATGCGCTGGAGCTGTGATTTTGTGACATGGACAAACGAAACGCCTGCGTCATGTCATCAAGCAGTGAGTCTCCGGCTTTGTGTTGATACTAGTGTGTGTGAGGGGCATCGCGTTTGTGGAAGTTCAAGGAACGTTCGAAAGGCGCGAAAAACTAAAGAAATCAGAAAAACCCCACTTGCCAGCTTTCACTCCTCTTTGTTTACTACACGAAAGATCCCTATGATCTATTTCCATAGAGAGACATCCATATTTATAGGGAGAGAACGAGCTCGTTCTTGTAAACATGATGATGGTCGGGATGGAGAAATCTACTTGACTGAAACCGTTGTGAACCTCCGACCGTTCGAGGCTGCTTTCGTTCTTCATGGTCCTACCGGATTTCTCGCTCCAGAGCAGCATGAGATCTCCCAAGTCGTCACTTTGCGAGCATGTACATGGCGCTTAAAAAGTCTGCGTTACTGACGATGCGCGGCGATACTCTTGCGGTATTTAGACGCGCACCTATACAGTACCTGGACAGAAGCTGCTGACCGTTGGGAGACTGTTGCTTCAAAAGGGAGGATTCAAAACAGCTGCTTGTACTGCAAGTGGGGTCATGGGCATAAAATATGTCCTGTCGGTGTTTGCAGCTGCATGCCTGCTTTCTGCACTGCCTCGCTCCCCCCTTTTCGATTAGGTCAGATTTCTGCTGCGATACCAATGAAACGGGATTCACTGGATTGCTTAACTGTAAAGCTCGCGCGCGATCCATCTGGGTGAACCCATGCTGACAGGGAGCGAGCGACGTCGAGTGAACCAAGCGGTTATCAAGTCGCTGCTGTGCAAAAGATCGGCGAGCATCCTTTTGCTCTCGCATCCACCAGGTTGGATTATTGTTTCACAAAGCCAGAGAGTGCGGTTGGACGTCGCAACGGCACCCTTCAACCAGATCGCCGTCATCTTCTCCGTGCGTTTGCTGTTATAGGACGACGACGACGAACGGAGGTTGTTTGTCTGGCTGAAGCGCTTTGCGTGGAAGAGGCAGCGCTCCCTCTCTCGTTCGCTCTCTCGTACCGCTTCCTTACCACCTTTCTAGCAGATCTGACGCGAAGGTGTCACCTGCAATGAGGCGCGCGCTGTATGTTTCTGCCGTGCGACCAGCAGTTCAGCATGCCGCATGCATACAGTATCGCTGCAAGTGTGTGCAGTTTTTGCAAACGGCGAGCATCCTCCGCTGCGATGACTCCGTCGAGCAGTTGAGCATGAGCTAACCGCCTTGTCTGGGACACATGCCGGAGAGGTATGCTCGTTGGGTTGCTGCCAGCGTGCACGCACCGGTTCTTCTTTCGTAAAGAGGGGATCCAATTCCGTGGTGTGGTAGCATCCCCCCCTTCTCACTGGCACAATCCAATACGACATGCATGGGTGAGGCGACTTGCTCGGGTGCGACTGTATGGTTGTACCACACCCGGAGATATCAGAAGGAACGAGGTGGGAGGAGGTGCACTCCCATGGTTTGGTTGAGCACTGCTGCCTCGGTGTTTCTTTCCAACCAATGATAAAACAACCACGACGTTGTTGCTGCTGTTCAGGAAAAGGTCGACATGCTTGTCTTCCTCTCAATATTGTCATCTAATAAATCCAAAATGCGTCAGAATCAGAGAACAGACGACGGATCATGATCCATTTCGTGGGTGTTAATTGAGTGCGCATGCAGTTTGCGTGGGTAAAAAGTATACATTCGTTAAAAGCGCGAGATGATCTGTTTGACTGCCATGTCAGCAAGCCAAAGCATGCGCTGGCACCGCATGTGAAAAGGATGCAGTTCACGCGCACATACACTTTCGCAGAGACTTGGTCGATTGTCGAGATTTAGTGCATGCTGTTTAGTAATACGGTGAGTTAGCTATGTTGTGTCCTGCTTGTGGCGGCGTGGATTCGACAGCTAGTGTGCATTTGGCTCGCATGTCAGCGTCCGTAATCAGGTGTGGCTGGCTGAGTATGGACTCGTTTTCCGTTTCTTGTCTACCCCAGCATCATTGATGAACCACCACCGAGCAGTGGCATGCGCGTGGCAACGAAACGATGCTTACACGAAATTGGTGCTGTAGTTTTCTGCGGGTCCTTTCAGCCCGACGTCGCTACTGGAGCCAATCGAGAGTGCGCTCTTCGGCACCATCAACGTCTGCTTCTTGCGGTCGGCATTGCGCTTCTGGTCCGTCTGGATCGAGAAATATACAGCTAGAAGGGTTACGAGGATTGTGATCCCCGACGTGCCGAGAGCGATATACCAAGGTGGACCGTACGAGTTATTGGTCATGCCCCCGCTGTCGCTACTCTCTATGGCCCCCAATGTCGATGTACACCGCGGTCCCGTCCACGAGACCCCCTTGCATTTGCATCGGCTTTTCACACAGGAACCAGTGGTGACCTTGGTCTTGTTCGAGGAAATGGTGCAGTCGTCGTCGTCTCGACAGAAGGCTTTTCCCGAGACATCCACTGCCAAGTTGTCGAAGTCCTGGTACTCATCGATGTGGTCCTGGATCCATTGCTTCGTTGGGTGGGTCTTTGGATCGCACCCGACTGCCATGGTCGAGTTCTTCGACGTGTCTTGATAGAGGCGGATGTAGTCGATCTTCATGTACATTGGGAACGAGTCGCAGATCTTGTTCACCACGGGATCTTTCCCATCCCCACGACATTCCTCCCCCACATTCGGCGGACTCGTTCCCCATGAGCTAGATAACGCGACGTTGAAGATGATGTACAGTGGTTCTTCGATCATGAGCTTCTTCGGGTTGCTCTTCGCACTATCCTGTGGAGGGTTCACGATGGCGCTCGCTGGGATCTCGAAAAGCGGTTGACCCGCGAGCATCCACCGAACGTATCCGGCATCGCCCATAACCCACTCAACCTGGTAGATGAGGTAGCTCGTGTACGCGGCCACGTGGAGCGGCCAATTTGCGGAGATCGCGTCCATTTGGTACTCAAACACCTTCATCTTGTCGCTTTGAGGGACATCTGACTTCTCACAGAGCGAGCTCGGGTTTCCAGGACTGCACAGGTAGGCACCGGTGTACCCGTTCATGAGTGGGAAGCACGTCCCATTCGTGTTGATCCCCCAGTGATTCGTCTTCGAGCCATCGATGAAACTCAGATCGGCGTTCGGATCCTTCGACCCTGGGCAATTCGTCACGGTACACATGTTCTCCACGATGCCTCTGTCAACGTTTGTCTTGACGGCTTTATAGTCTTGCTTGAGCTTCGCGCTCGCAGCACAGAAATTGTTGGCCGCGTACCGCATTCCTTGGTACCACGATTTGTGGTTGCGCTTCGCGGAGTACACTTTCGTGGGGAGATCCGGTGCGTTCGCGCCGGGGGTGGTACACGAGGCGGAGTACACACAACCAGGACTCGAGTCGTTCGTGGCGTACATGATCCGGTAGTCCTGAGGCATCCCGGGACCGAGCTGAATAGACGACGATACATCAGAGCCGCCACCCTCCAAAATATCGATTTCTGGAGCGCCTCGACCTTGGTTTGGGTTCATCCCCGAGCCTGGATTAGGGTCGCATGCGCTGATACGCTGGTTCGAGGACAGGAACACGTCGTCGTTGCACTCATCATACGAAAACGGCCACATGCGGTTCGTCGAGGCGCTGAAGATGGCGCGACCAAGGTTCCCCATCATCCAGATACCCGGCCACGTCGGGTAGTAGGCTTTCGAAACCGCGTGGGCACTTGGTCCACCTTTGATATCTGGATTGCCAGACTTGGCATCGACTGCACCAGGTAGAAACGCGCTCACTTCGACCATTCCGCCTTGGAAACAAAACTTGTTCCACGATTGCACCATAGCAGCTCGGTAATGCTACAAGTATACATTTGATAGATTTAGTACGAGGAAGGCGTATATATGAATGCGTGTGTGTGTGTGTGCAGGTGGAAGCAAACGCATAAACGCACAAATGTGGTGGTCTGGTACCCGGGTGGGTTCTTGTAGTCGTTCCACAGCTTCAGCGTTGTCGGGTCATCGACTGCCTTGATGTAAAAGTAGCAGGTGCCATCGGCGTCGCACTCGGTCGACGTCATATTATGCGAGTACACTTCGAGCGCTGCGTTCACACCATCGGGTTTCTCGAGAGAAGTCCACATGTGGTCGTCGCCAGGTTTGAATGTTCTCCCGGGGGTGTTGAACTCGTCGCTCATCACCAGTTCCCATTGGTCGCCTCGCGTGCTGATGTAGGTTTGTCGGTCTTCCGGGGTGGCAGGGTCGACCCAGGTTCGGATCCCGGACTTGGTCTCAAAGTCTGCGCCATGGACGCGGTGTGAGTTTTGGAGAAGGATGGTTCCGACAGACAGGAACGCTGC
>JAASGH010000190.1:0-34341 GCA_023334155.1 Globisporangium heterothallicum
ACGAGTCGAACGCTACCCCCACTGGAGCGTCCAGGAGAATGGACTTCACAATCTCGGGTCCGTCGTTCGCAGTGTACTCGTCGTAGGCGGCTTGGTCCACATAGCGCTGGGTGGTGGTCAGGTTCATGCTTGCTAGCGTGGCTGTGATCTGCGTTGATGGTTGAGTCTTGGAGCTTTTTCCAAAATGACTCGCTCGATCCAGCTACGATTGAATTTTGTCGTTCTTTCTCTTCTTCATGGATGAGTACACTCAATGATGAGTACACCTACAACCTCTCACTCTATCGTCAATGATTATTGCATAGCAAGTTCAAGTAAACGACTGGCTTCACGAACGAGTGCCAAGTGAACGCCATGAAGTGCTCCAGTGCAAGGTCTCTCGATGGCGCTATTTGATTGCATTCGTACGAGCACCGCATTTGGCCGAAGAACAAGGTGTCAGTGCTAGGTGCTGAGAGATTCCCCTTGCACTTGTTTTTGTGCGAGCTCTCTCTGCTACGATGCGCTCGCTGTGTGTGGGCAACGCAAAAGTGCAGGTCGAGACGAGATCATGGCCGCTTAAGCATTCTTTCTATTCATATTCTTACATTATTGATATCTTGCGCATGTATTCATCAAAGGAAACAATCAACATTAAACAAGAAGAACAGTTCCATCCACCCTTCTCCGTCCACTGCTGAAGCATTTTCCTCGTCTTGCCTTCCTTCACTTTTACGACATGCTTGCCACTTTTGGTTCTTTTTGTGTCGTGCTTACTTCTCGAGCATGGCCGCACGACGACGACCCGAGACGATCACGCCCACGACGGTCAGCACGATCGTCGCAATGGTCATAACAGCAGCCGCTGCGATCCAGACACCCGGCGCGAAGCCCAAAAACACCCTGTCGCCACCACCATCGACGACAGACTTCACGGCTCCCGCGGCTGCACCGAGAGGGATCACAGGGAACACGTTCACACCACAGTTGAGCTTCGAGTCCATTTTCAGCTTGAGGAACCCTTTGTCGCCCCATTGGTACGAGTACGAGTTCTTCAAGATCCAGTAGTCGGTCGAACCTTCCTTGCCGTACCCAACAAGCACGACGGCGTGGTCAATCTCCGAGCTGTCCGTGAAGTCGCCACTGTTTGGGCACTCGTAGATGCCACCTTTGTAGTCCTTGAAGTTGCTGCCAGAGTTGATCGCGACCGAGATCGGCTGTTGCTGCAAGGCGATCTTCAAGAGCTCCGTCGGGTCGGTGGAGTTGTCGCATTTCTTGCCGACGACCTGCTCCCAATTTTGAATACTCGCGGCAGCCATGGATGGGTCACTCACACACGTCGCATTTGACGACGACGACGACGACGACGACGACGATGGAGCTTTCGTAGTGGACGTCTTGAAAGGGTTCAGCGTGACTTCATCCACCTCTTTGTACGGCATATCCAACTCGCTCATCAAACTGAGGTGCAGGGCGGCGGCATCTTGGAACGCGCCGTGGGTCATCCCGCCATCACAGGCATTGTTCTGCGAGCCCCATTTCATCTCCGGTTGCAGCCACGACGCACCCTTCGCACCCGACGCAGCCCAGCAGTACTGAAACGTCGCCGTCATCTCTCGCTTACTGCAGTCCAAAAACTGCTGGGGCGACAACGCCTGTGGCGCATTCTGCGAGTTCACCGCGACGGCGGTCTCGATCGCATCCGTGGCGGCAAACGCCCAGCAACTGCCGCACTTGTTTTGACTCTTGATCGGCGTGCAGATGTTCTTCTTCAGTGGGTTGTCGGTCGAGCACCAGTTCAGCGTCGACGGCAACGTCGTCGCCAGTCGTCGCGATGTCTCCGACTTCACTTCACTCGCTTCCTCGACTTCCTCCAAGCGCCGTCTCGCCTGCGCGTGCACTTCCTGCCGCACAAAGTCTTTCGCCGACAGCTTGCGGTTGCCATCCAAGTACAAGTGGCGCGCATTCACGCCGATCTTGTACGTAAACGCCAACCCTTCCGCCATCGCATGCGTGTGCACGTCTTCCAGGTACCGCATGTGTTCTTCCAAGCGTCGCTTTTCCTCGTCCCCATCCAGGCTTTCACTCATCATCAATTGCCGCACGATCTCGCCGGACGCCACCGCGTGGCCGTCGTGATCGGCCCAGAGGCATCCACCGTCCGCGCAGCGCAGCAGCGTCCCAAACGAATTATCCGACGCGGTCGCGAAGGCAACGACGACGCCAGCCACAACGGCGCGCATGAACGAAGGCGCTTTCATGGTAGGAAGGGAACGAATATAAATCTCACAAGCGCGACGACGACGCCGACAGTCTCTCCTTATCGAACGCAGGAGACGGTCGTTCGGCTTGAAGAAGTGCGAATGACGCCAAACGCAAGATCAGGACGGACGGAAGGAATCGAGAGAGAATGGAAAGACCGACAGCGAGTGGGTATAGAGAGAGAGGGCGGGGATCTGGCGTATTGTGGGAACGTCTGATTGCGGAGAGCGTGTTGCGATCCAGCACTCCCTCTCTATTGCGTCGTCGCACTCATCTGAGTTGCAGTCAATCGCGTCGTTGCAGTTGCTGCGCGGAAGCGATTTCGGTACAGAGAGGTTCTATGTATGTATATCGCAAGCATGCTTGCTTTCTCACAGGGTTACACTCGCAACAGAGACGGAACCGGATAAACTGGGAGGAGCGATGCTGCTCCGACTTTTTTGTTCCTGTCTTGATCACTCGCATCAACGAAGTCGGCACCTTTGGTAGTGCATCGAGCGCTTCCACCGTCGATAAAGAGGCTCGATCTGATATCGCGAAGGTTTCCAAAAGTAGGGAGGTCGGTGTGAAACAGGGTGCACGACGCAAAGAGGGGTGTGCAGTGTGCTAAGTCGCCACATACGGTACCCGCATCGAACCAGCCAAAAAGAAAGAACAATTGCGTTCTTTTTTTGTCGTTTGCTGACCTTCCCAGAAACTGACTTGATTTGTGGATTTTTCTGACAGCACCTTACTTCTCCAAACAAAAGGAGAAAATGATTTCTCTGTCTGTGATAGAACAAAGAGGTGAATACTTTTGCGGAGGAATCGTCGCTGTGCGATTCGGCTGCATCCATTTCGGACTCCTCAATGCTGCACTCTATGTGTGAGATGCGGACGCACGGATTCCATGGAGATGCACTCTCTCGCTCGCGCTCATGCATGCGTTGTGGGATAGACGTATCGAATATATAGAGCTTGTTTATTTGCGTGGAGCTGCTGTGCTTGTGGCTGTCGTAGAAAGTCTACACTGGTCATCACTTCGATCGCTTGAAGTGTTTTGCTGGGGAGACGCGCACCAAATGATGGAATCGATCGTCCTGTCAGCCAGCGACTGCGCTGGCTTGCTTACGCTTAGCTGATACAGCTGATGCAGCTGTGTGGGGAGGGGGTTAAATGCAGCAGACACCCTCACCAAAGTGCGTATCGTCGCTGTCGGTTCACTACTGCAACTCCATTGCAGTCGGCGTCTGCGTCAAGTACATCGCGCCGCTGGATTGTTCGCGGAGCGCTGCTCGTTTCTTCTTGGCGAAGAAAAGCCCAACGACTGTGAGCACGATCGTGGCGATCGAGGTCACGACCGCGACCGCGATCCACGCACCGGGACTCAGTCCCACAAACACTTTATCGCCGCCGCCATCGACCGTCGCCGTCGCGACGCCAGCTTTCGCGCCTACAGGAACGACGGGGAAAATGTTGAGACCGCAGTTCGCCTTGCTGTCGGCCACGAGCTTCATGTACCCTTTGTCGCCCCAGGAGCTGCCGTAGGAGTTCTTCAGGATCCAGTAATCGCCGACCGTGGCGTCCGTGCCGTAGCCAACAAGCAACAGTGCATGGTTCACGTCGTCCTTGGACGCGAGATCGCCGTCGTTCGGACAGCTGTAGAAGCCACCTTTGTAGTCTTTGAAAGGGTCTTCCGAGTTGAGCGCGACAGCGATCGGCTGCTCCTGCAGTGCGGTCTTCAAGAGTACATTCGGATCGCTGCTCACGGAGCAGTCCTTCCCGACAACCTGTTTCCAGTCCGAGATACTCGCAGCAGTCTGGTTCGACGTCCGGACGCACGTCTCATTCGCAGCGGAGGAGCCCGACGAATCGCTGTACGGCATCACCAGCTCCGTCACAAGACCGTACTGCAACTGAGCAGCATCCATGAACGCACCGTGCGTCATCCCGCCATCGCATCCATTGTTGGTGGACTTCCATTTGATCGTCTCGCTGAGCCACGAGACCCCGCTCACACCGCTGGTCGCCCAGCAGTATGTAAACGACTGTTCCGTTTCTCGGGTACTGCACGAAAGGAATTGCTGCGGCGCGAGTGCCACCGCTGCGGTTTGGTTCGCCGCGATGGCGACTGCAGTCTCGATGGCATCTGTCGCAGCGAACGCCCAGCAACTGCCACAGTTCTGCTGACTTTTCACCGCCGAGCACACGCTGCGTGCACGCGGGTTCTCCGTGCTGCACCAATTGAACTCGCCCGAGCTGCTACTGCTGGTAGACGTGGAAGAGCTGCTCATCGTCGCGAGTTGGCGCACCGATGCTTTTGGTCCTGCGCGCATCTCCTGGTGCACAAACGTTTCCGGCAAGTGGGTTCGCTTGCTGGAGTCGAATAAATGGCGACCATGGACCCCCATTTTGTACGAAAACTGGTGTCCCACACTTTCTGCGTATCGGTGCACATCTACGCATCACGAGCATCGTGGAGCACAACACTGTCAGAAAGCATCCCAGAAATGAACCTCAACAAGTCACGATGGTCGCGCTTCGCAGCGTTCACCAGGACAGTTCGGCATTGCAAACACCAGCTTACTCTCGATGTACGTCATGTGGGTCTGTAAATTGCGCAGCGCGGTCGCTGCGTCCTGCTCGGCAACGCCGTTTGCCGCGAGCATGCGGTTGCGCAGCGTCTGGGAATCGACCACTTGGTTATTTGCGCCGCCAACCCACAGACACGACGCTTCACGGTCCGGTGGGCAGCTCACGAGCGTCCCCATGGAGTTCTCCGCTGCTACTCGAGCCACGTACCCGCCGCAGCCTAAGAGGCATCCAAGCACGGCGGTCGTCGTCGTCGTCGCAGTCACCCGCATCTTGGATTATCTGTTGTGGCGGCTAAATGCGTAGAGGCGGATGCTCGAACCCAGACTCGCGCTATTTATGATCCAGTCTGATGCGGCTCTTACCCACTCCTAAGAGTCTCACGGTCGCAAAAATTCCCGACTTGGGTTTCTTTTCCTGCCGATCCGTGTATTAAAAATGTATTATACTGCTTCGAATCCGTCGGTACATTGCATATCCTTCGCAACTGCATAGGCAGCGAACCATATGAAAAGCTGTTGCGCCAGAGTGCCATCGCTCTTGCTTCGCATATATAGCGCTATTTGCATATTGTGTGTTGTCGACACTCTTCTCTCGTTTTGTACAGTCGTGCATCTTTTGCTGAACCGAACGCAGATGCAGAAAGAATCCGCAGCAGAGTTTAGTGCACTCGAGTTGTGTGGGGGAATATTTGGGAAAGTTGTCGCAACGCGATGTGCATTTGCCATGATCGCTGTCATCATCGAGAAGAAGGAAAGACACCGATGCTCACACACATGTGAAGCATGCTCTCTCACACTCATGTGACTACAGCCACCACTGAGATGCCTTTACATATTTAGCAACCGTTCTGCACTTCACAAAGCACCT
Organism: Globisporangium heterothallicum; assembly: GCA_023334155.1. Lineage (NCBI taxonomy): Eukaryota > Oomycota > Peronosporomycetes > Pythiales > Pythiaceae > Globisporangium > Globisporangium heterothallicum. Next base: position 5,683 of record JAASGH010000190.1, read on the forward strand.
CGAACAACACCTGCGAGCAGAAAGGGAACATGTGGTATTGGGATGCAACTTGCGATGGCGCTTGGCGGATGGATGCGATGCAGGATCAGCGAGAGAGTGCATACACTGGGTACACTTTTTCGGCAAGCGCCGCAGCGGAGCCATCAGCGCGAAAACGAAAAGCACCACGATGCACCTCGACCCATTCGCCGCCCACTCTGCTGCTCTTGTGTTGAAGTTGGCGTTCCTCCGCTTCGATCCCACTCTGTGCGCTCGTTTGAGCATCCAAAATCCCATATACTTTCGAGGTCAGAAACGCAGCATACCGTCACAAACCGTCTTGCATTTCGATTCGACCGCCAGGACGCGTCAGTCAGCTGCATGCATGAATGAATCTGAGCTGCTCTTCATCACATCGTCATCAGGCGCCACGATTCCCCCTTTCCTCCCATCCTGAAAGATCGATGCATAGTCAATGCAAGTGAACTGAATCCGCCGTGAAGGCATCTGGGATGGGAGGGGTTGATGGCGCTCATGCGTGTGTGTGTGTGTGTGCTTTCAGACGTTTTCGGAAGCGCTGGTTCTTCATGTTCTTGGGAAATGACTTGTTTCTTCTGCGTGCTACACTTGGAGAATGTATGCTTCGAGTCCACTCGTTTAGACAGGGAAACAAAAGAATATCCTCGGAAACAGCGAGACGCAGCGTCCTTTTGGACGAAACGCGACCCCATCGCTGATTGCGTTTATCCCTTCGCATTTCGGGTTGCAGAGCGACAGACGGAGGAACCGCACTGATCCTCGCGGCAGAGCTCTTTCGGTCGGGCTGCTGGGCAGTAGTAGATTCGTCGGAACGAGATCATCGTCAACCAGGTGGTAGAACAGCAGTCAGCAACAGGTCCACGGTCAGCACTCGATCACCCAAGCACCAGTCTACCCACAACAGACGCCAAGCGACATTGCTCCACCTGTCGCACACGCCGCCACGCCCATTAATTGACGCACTTTTGGCTGCTGAATCGTCAGCTGTCGAAGGACGTTTGCGAAGATTCATCCGCAGCCAACGCTCGTTTTCCTCATTTATAAACAATCAAGCGAGTGCGAGTGCAATACAGTGCGACAGCAGATCACAAGATGGCAGCAGCGACCGCGACGAAGACAGCATCCGTGCAGGAGCCCGCCGCCGCCGCGAAGCTTCAAGTCGCATCGGTGAGCGAGCCGCAGTACGCGCGCTTTTTCGCTGGCGGGTTGGCGTCGGCGACGGCCGAGATCTTTACCTTGCCGATCGATTGCACGAAAGTGCGACTGCAGGCGCAGCGTGCAGTGTCGATCCCGATGATGACGAATGTCGGCATGGTCACGGCGCGTCAAGAGGTCCAGTACAACGGCATGCTCAACGCCGTGCAGACGATCGTGAAGGAAGAAGGTCCGGGGGCTCTCTGGAAAGGCGCGACGCCCGCACTGCTGCGGCAAGTGTCGTACACCAGCATCTGCATGGTGCTCTATGAGCCGCTGCGGGATTTGTTTGGTGCGAACCAAGCGAACAAGAGCGACGTGCCCTTTGTGAACCGCTTCCTCGCAGGAGGCTTCGCCGGCGCCATCGGCATCAGCATTGCCAATCCGTACGTTTTGCATGCACTGCTGCTAGTGTCTTGCATTGCTGCACTCATCGCTCGTCAAATTGTTCCTCTTGATGGTCGCGAGTATCTGATTCTTCATGTGTTGCATTGTAACAGCGTGGATGTCATTAAAGTGCGTATGCAAGCAGATCGAACGGGTACGTTGTACCGTGGCGTTGGCGACGCTGTGAGCAAGATCTACCAGCGCGAAGGGTTCCGTGGCTTCCTGAGGGTGTGTGTGTGTGTGTGTCTATGTGGATCGCGCACAATACCGCGAGGATGTGGGGTGAACCAAAGCATTGACGTTACATCGTTTGTCTTTTCGTATCTAGGGTATGCCGCCAAACATCCAGCGTGGGTTCATCGTGAATGCTGCGGAGCTGGGCACGTACGACCACAGCAAGGAATGGCTGATTACGTCGGGCTTGCTGCGCGACGGCGTGTTTGCGCACACGGGTGCGAGTTGCGTCGCCGGTTTTGCGGGTGCAGCTGCGTCGAATCCGATTGATGTGATCAAGACGCGGTTGATGAGCCAGCCGACGGACGCCAGAGGGAAAGGATCGCTGTACGCGGGCATGGCGGATTGCGCCAAGCAAACGTTCCAAGAAGGTGGCGTGCAGGCGTTCTACAAAGGCTTCATCCCCAACTGGATGCGCAAAGCGCCGTGGTGTGTGATCTTCTTTGTGACGTACGAGAAATACCGCGCGACGCTGCTCCCGCAGGAGTTGGAGAGCTCTTTTTAACATAAGTGTAGCTAGTTGTCAATACAGTCCATTGCACCCCCGGTGCGAGTGTGAAATGCTCGGGAATATTTCGTCTGCATGTGCGCTTCAATGATGTGTGCTGTGCAAAGGGGTACTCTGTTACACATGCATCCCCCATCGGAAAAAAGCTTCTCCTTCGCATCAGAAAGCAGGAGCAGCGCCACCAAAAACAAAAGCAGCAGCATGTCTGCAAAGCACACAAGAGAGCGTCCGATGAAAAAGGATACGTTAAATAATTATATACACTGGGTCTTCTAGTAATAAGTAAAACGACGGCGATGACCAGCATCCCGGTCTTCTCTTGCTTTTTTCCTGTCGTCGCACATTGATTTCTTTCTCTTCGTCACTCCCGCCCAGCAAGCACGATGAAGAAAATGCACACAACCACTCCACTCGCTCGTGTACAAAACGTGCATGGCGGACGACGACAACCATACGCGGCGATCGATCCATACTTAACACTGCAGCGCTTCAAAGTCGCGCATCTGGATGCACCACGTCGAGCGCGGCGGGGTCAAGTAGCACACGTGGTCTTTCAACTCGCTCTTCAACTTGGCATCCAGTTGCTCGCTCAGGTCGATGTACTCGGCCGTGTGCGTGACGTTCAGCTTCGGGTTGTCCGCGGGCGACGAGATCTTGCCGCTCTTCGGCAGCAGCACGATCGGCAAGTGCTCGGTCTCCTCTTTCGCCCACCGGTCGCGCGAGATCACATGCACACTGTAGCGGGAAAATGAACCGTTCATCATGCGGTTCGAGATCGTGCTCTCGACCGATGGCGCGGGGGCGTCTTCTTCGTCCTCATCGTCTTCGAAGCAATAGTATGCGGGACAGCGACGCCGACTGCTGCCCGTGCTTTTCGAAAACAACAAATGGCGAAACTGCTCGCGCTCGCGCCTTCGCGATTCCAACATCTCTTCTTGCGACGACCGTGTCTGCGGTTGACTGCTGCAGCTATTGCTGATGTTGCTCGAGGTCGCATGATGTGTGTTCGCAGGATTGTTCGCGTGGCTGGACAGGTTCACAGACGCAACTTGGCTCAGTCGCGTGCCCTCCATGTTCATCAACAGTTTCTGAAGCGCGAGGAACGTTTCGTCGATCTCCTCGTCCTCAAGCGTGCCCTCGTCGTCCATCGGGTCGTCCTCGGGTTCTAGCGCGGGCGGGACTTTCTTCACGCGCTTCGTCGCGGACGTCTCCTCGCACCATTCTCTCACAAATGCGCTCATCTTCACTTTCACTTGTGACCTGTCAGTTGCGCTCGCTGCTTTTGCTTCCCCCTTTCGTGCTCCAGCAATGTGCACCTAGAAGTAGAAGAAGAGACGGATATAAAATGCGTCTACCCAATCGCATGTGCGAGCAGCTGACAGTGTGGTGAGCTTGTCTTGTCTGCGAATGCTGCTGCTTTTTTCTGGTAATTTACAGCGATAAATGACGCAGGTTGCTCGAAAATGGTCGATTTTCGCAAGCAAGCGCGCGTCTGTGTCCCCAACAGCGTATTGAGCTCCGTTGGCGTCAACGCGGCCGTTTCGAACGACGTAAACGCACTCGATCCTTTCCTTCGCGCACTCGCTTCGAATCTGCGCCACGCAATCTGGTTGTGATCAAAGGAATGCGGAAAAGGGAAGGATGGTTGGAAAAGAAGTCACACGATCAGGGAGCGCAAATCTGCAGGCGTTTCGGACCATAACTGGCACCCTCGTCACCATCAGCGACGCAAGTTATTTTCGATACATTACGACCGAAACACGGTAGGTTGTGATTCCTCAGCACATCGATGCCAACTGTCGATCCGCGTCTCAAGTGAACACTGCATGGGTGAATGTACCTACTTTTGAACAAGAAAGGACCAATGAGGGGTTGTGTGTGTGTGAAATGCTTCGAAAATCGGGGTTGCATTTCGGCAACACTCGCCAGGTGTTGCAGGATGTGACAGCGACCTCTGATGTGGAAACTTCAGACGCTGATTACACGGTGGACTAGGGTTGATCTTTGCAAGTCACCTGCTTTCGATGAGGCAGCCAATGGGGGCTCGTATAAATGACGCTGCTTCCGCAATCCCTTTCAGTTGACCTTTGTCGTTGATGCTTGCAATGTATGCTCCCATTTTACAAAAGAGTTCAGCAAAGGTGTTGCCACACATTTTTAGTAGGAAACTTTGGTAGAAAGAGAGAGGGATCTCCTGTTCAGTGTCTGTGTGGATGAACTGACGTCAATACAGAAAAATCAAAAAAGTCTCTGACCTTCTCTCTCTCTCTTGAAACAAAAAACCGAGATCTTTCGAATGAGGAGAGACATCCATGCACGTACTATAAAAAGTGTCCTCATCTCCCCACAGTCAACTCCCAGCAATTTAAATCCTGGAGCTTTCTTCGCTTTCAAAAGTGCGCAGCTGCGATGTCCGTTCCATCTGGACCGCTCCACTCTGTGGATCTGGACCGCTCCACTCTGTGGATCTGGACCGCTCTATCTTTTTGTGGACGTATAGCTTTTACGCGTGTAGTAGATGCAATTTCGCTTTCATTGATCTGGTGTGTCGCTTCGCGAGCGAATGCGGATATCTGCCGATCTATAATGGGGACGCTGGCTCACCAAAGAGCCGCGACCGATCGGGGAGCTTTCGCGCGCGTGACCGCTTCGCAAGCGCGCTGACGCTCATCTGACGCGCAATACACAGCATCCACATACGCACGCTCTGCTCTATCGTCGCTGACTCCGTGACGACGAGCACGTGGTAAAGAGAGAAAGAAACCATGTCGGACCTGCTGCTCTCCTGGCTTAACCATGAGCTGCAGCTCTCAACGTTCGTGACCGACATTGAACGCGATCTCGCGAGTGGATACCTGCTCGGCGAGATCCTGTTCCGCTTGAACCAGCAGCACAACTTCTCGGACTTCATGAACAGCACCATCGCCGATGCGAGAATCATCAATTTCTGTTTACTCGAGCCTTCGCTGCGCAACATCGGCGTGAAATTCGACTCCAAGACCGCGACCGCGATCATGAACGGGAAAAGGGGCGCCGCGGCGAACGTGTTGTACCAGATCAAGGTGACAAACTGGACGTGGATGCAGCACTTTCGGATGACACCTGCTGATTCTTGTGTGTGTGTGGTTCTCAGATGGCAGCGGAGCGCATCCAACGAGCCCCCGAGGTATCGACGAAATCGCTCGAGCGTGAATCCATCTACCCGCTGCACAACATGCCGCCGAGACTCGCGAAACCCGCGTACGATGCAGGCAACCACTTGTTCTTCGAGCACGCGATCCGACGGCATGTGAAATCCGTGGCGGCACTCAAGCGCGGGAAGTGAGTGCAGCTTGCAGTATCCATGACCTTTTCTCCTGTGCTGTATGGAAGCTGTTGGGTGTAGTAACACGCAAATATCTTTCCTCTGAACGCAGGGACGAGATTACTGACGAAGAGCGAAAGCGGCAAGCGTATGTGCGAAGTCAGGCGGAGATCCAAGAACAGCTAGAGATCACCAAGGCGGAGCGGCTTCATAAAGCGTTCATCCACAGTCACTTCATCAAAGAAGCGTTAGAGGAGACCGACTCCCCCGCGTGGCGCATCGCGCTCCAGAAAAAGAACGAGCGGGAGCAGCGGAAAGCGATTTTCTATCAGCAGTTGCTCGCACATCGCTCGAAGCAGCAGGTAAGTGAGTTGTTGTTGTTGCGTGTGGCTTGAGCTTTTGTCTGCGATACTCGCTGATGCCGAACCTTGGGTGAACACCAGGAAGCGCGCGCATTTAGTCTTCGTCAGACTGTGAAAGAAGATCTTGACGAGTTTGAGGTTCGTGAATCAATCCCTGCCTATCTGTGGCTACATATTTCTGCTGCGAAGTGGTTTGTCCTGAAAAAGAGCTAATGACGCGAATTCAACATCGATAGCGGCGAAGAGGATCCAAGACTGCTTCAGAGGACTCGTTGCTTCCATCGCGGAAATCGGTTGGCTACGGACTTCGATCGCTTAGTGCTACGCTGGAAAAAGCGGACACTGTGAGCAATGCTTCCCTTCTTTCTCCTGCATCACGGCAATCCTCGGAGCGACCAGTTGACCGTACCGATATGGCGAACAATAGCAAGTCCATAAAGGAGCAAAAGCACCACCGAGAGAAACGCAAGGAGCAGTTGGACAGGCGGAGAAAGCGATTCTTGCAGGAATGCGGGCACAACCACGCGCATCTCAGCGCGGCTCGAGCGAGTATGACCCTCGAAACGTTGGTGGCGCGCGAAACAAATAGCGAGAAAGATGTCCGCAAGGACATCGACAACGTCCTCGTGTTCAAGGAAGTCGCACGCGAAAACCGAGAATCCCGTCTTGCGGAGTACGAGAAACAGCAGCAATCCGACAGAGCGGCGGCGATCGGTCGAGATTCAAGTATCTATGAGCGGTTGATATTGCGCTACGACGACGATACAGAGATGCAGACGATGCAAAAGCAGCAACTCCACACCGCAACCCGTGCTTCCGAGCGCCATTTGAATGCGCTCATTGCCGCGAGTCTTCTGCAGGATATGGTCGATTTCGCGCTATTTGTTGCCGGAAAGCGAGAGGAAACCGTGTACACTCGGAGCCCTGCCATTTTCTTAGCGCCAGAAACGTGGTCCGAGTACAAAGTGCAGTTTGCGCATGGTCGTCCGCTACTTTCGGATGGCGTGTCTTGTGGAATGGAGAATGGCGGCGATGTTCCAAAACTGCTCAGTCAGTTCCAACTCGATCAGTACTTGGCAGGTTTCCTTCCGTGTCTGCGCAACACGGACGGTGTCGGATCGGCTGCGAAAGGTGCCGCTTTGTCGCCATGGAGTCCTCAAGATACCAAATTTGTCGGTGCTGTGGATGCTCTTGAAGATCGATATGCGCTTGGGGAAGAGGTGAAATATGTTCGATGGATCCGCCAGACAACAACCACAAGCAATAACAAAGACATTACTGCAGCTGAAGAACAGTCAGAGAGTCATGACTCATCGGCGCCATTGGAGACCCCAGTCGTAGAGCCAGCAGTTGCCGCCGACGATCCACCGGGTAGCTCCTCCGCACTCGATGCACCGGTTGTACCTCCATCTGCGACTGACGTGCCACCACCAAAACTGCTCCACGTTCTGGTATTTGGCTCACCTTTTTCCGGGAAGAGACTGCATTCGATGCGCATCGCGGAGAAGTACGATCTTGCATTGATCTCAGTGCATCAAGAAGTCGAGGAAGCTATCCGCAAACAGAATGAAGTCGGAATTGAAGCCCAGCAATTGCTTTCCAGTGGCAACGAGATCCCACCGCGGATATATAGCCAGCTTGTCCTAGAAGCAATATGTGGAGTGGAGAACAGTTTGTCCGACCTGCTTCCTGGACCTGATGAGGACCAAGCTAAAGAAACGGCGAGACCTCGAAAGAAAGGGTGGATTGTGTACGATATGCCTGGAACTGAAGAGCAAGGTCGAAATTTCGAAGAGCTGCTGACAGGTTTTATCGATCCGGAGCGGATTCCGTCCCCTTTCGACTTTGCGTCTCGAATAGCCCCAGGTTGCGTGAAACCGAAGCTACCGTCGAGTTTTCTTCACGGCAAGTCGGGCGTCGATCTGGTGTTCTACTTGGACTGCTCTTGTGAGACTGCGATGGAAAGATGTCTGGGACAATTAGAAGATGAAGCAACGCAGGAAACGTTCCATCTTGTGTACAACGAACCGTCGGCGGAGTCGACAGAGCGTCATCGCCTTTGCCACAAGAATCCAAGCGTCAACTGCAGCGAGTTTCTGTCAATCCAGTGTCTGACAAGTGACAGTTTCTCGCAATCTCACAAACCATGGTACAGCAAGTTCGATACACTGAGAGAAGTGTGCACAGCAAACTCGAGTGTCGAGGAGACGCATCAGCAAATGGCTGGTTTTGTGGACCAATTTTACAAAGACCAACAAGAGATGGCCATTTCACACCAGCACGAGCGAGAGGCTGTCGAGTTGGGCTTGATGATAGCCGAGGAGCAACGTCAGTTGCGGATACTTGCGTTAGAGCATGCAATCGCGGTCGCCCAAGAAGAGCATGCTCGATGCAAACACTCGCTCCACCACGCTGAAGAATCCAAAGCGAAGAAAGAAGAGCTCGCGGAACACCGACATGCTGTGGATACAGCTCAAAAACAAGTCGATGCTGCCTACAGCGACGCGCGAGCAGCAATTCAAGCGGAGCGAGCACTCGCAGAGAGGTCAACTGAGACATTTTCTGGACGCTTAGTGCCCCAACTCAGTGCTGTCTTGGCTGGCGTATGGGATGATATGGAGAGCGAGTACGTGTCGATGATGATGAAAGCGTTTGATCTGCAACGAGAGCAACGGACGCGGACATCGAATCGAGCAAATCGCATCATTGACGACTTCTGTCGTTTCCTGCGGCGACCCGATGCGAAGCAACATCACGTGAACCAATTCCAGGAGCAGTTCAATCAAGTGGTGGATGAAATGCGGTTTGACGAGTCCACGAAGTTCGAACTGCATGCGCGAACAGATATCTTACAGGATGAGTTGATGCTGATTGTCGAGACGAAAACGACCGAGAATGAAGACGAGTTGGATGGCGTTATGCAGGACGGGTGGATCGAAGACACTCGCCAGTGTGTTGCGACCATTTTCCAGATGGCTTTGCAAGCCGAGTGCGATCGCTTTCTGGTTTCCGTGCACTTACTCGTTGACGGGTATTCTGCAGCAAGCAGCGCTCCATCGATCCTTGCTGCGGCAGTCGACAACCTGAAGTCAACCCCTGGTCTTCTCGACTTCTCGTGCCGACTCTTCTTTGATGCATCTGCAGCAGCTGAAGAAATTCCTTCCCCTGTCGTTGCAACCCCCACTCCTGCTGCTCCGACAGGGAAAGCTGCAGCAGCAAAACGAAAAGGCAAATCGATTGCGCCTGCACCAGCGCCAACTCCTGCGAGTGCAAACGATCCTGATCAAGAGAGCGGTGATCCAATGTCGATGGAGGAGCTAGTAGCTTCATACGAGAAAGCGGTGCAAAAGTGCGACTCACTTGTCCAATTGGTGACTTCGAAGGTCGACACGGGCACTGCGGAGCTGAAAGCCGAGAATGCTGGTCAACCCGATGCGCCGTCAAGTCTTCTCCCCGCTCAGACTGCTGATGTTTGCACGACTAATCTATTGAAGGGCATCAACTACGAGCACGACTTGATGCAGCGCCGTATCCGATTCCTACGCGAAGCAGCACAGACCGCATGTGATCAAGTGACGCGATCGATGCGATCGGTTGCGATGACGTTGCGGGACGTCATTGACGAGCGGAAAGATCGAGAGCAAGCTGCAGTGTCTGCGTTGATCAAGTACATCCGGTCCGCCATTGAAGCCGAAGTGAATCTTCCTCTCTTCATAGACGTCAAGGTACGGATCAGTCGTGTTGTTGGTGTATCTGGATCGTGCGAAGCATGGGGATGTAACTCTTGATGTGTTTTCTTGTCTCGATGTGTGGATGCGTGTAGCCTGAGACAGTGTATCGTTTCCCGATCACCGTTCAGCTTCGCGAAGATACATTCGTGAATGTCGACTCCGCGAATCGTTTAGTAGCACCACCACCGATCGATCCCCCACCAGTTGTCGAAGAGCGCCATGATGTTCTCTTGAACACACGTCAGACGCAGGAAGTGAGAGAATTGCTGTGTTCGGGTGTATCGGCAGACACAGGGAATGGTGGTGGGCTTGTTCCGGTCTCCTTAATGGTGGAGATGATGACCAGTTTGACGTCAACTCCGCTGGTGCCGAGATCGTGGCGACGCTGTCCGCCGCATGCATTCGCAAAGGTAAAGAGGTGTATCCCCCTCTGTTTGGTGACTTCTGGTGCATCGTTGACTCATAACGCATTTGTTGTTGTTGTTGCGTAGATTGGGAGTCCATTCACGGATCCAGACACAGGTCTCGTCCATATTGACGCATTCCTCGCTGCACTGAGTGGCGATGAAACCTTGCTTCGTCAGCATCTGGACGAATGAGGGACCGAAGACACAACCGAATACGCAGCCGTCTAGAAACAGTAGACCAGTAGGCTTGTCAACGCGCATACAGAGATAGAGCGCACCCACAGCAGCATGCTGCATCACAACACCGCCATTATCGCATGGTAGGTAACAGTTTTACTTGTGTATTGGAACCGTTATGTTTTTTCTTTCATTTTCTTCTCGTACATGTTTCTCGCGTCGCCACTTTCCTTCTCTCGTCCTTCATCTCCGCATCTATAGAATGACTGGGTTTTCGCCGACTTGTTCCACGAATTCGTGCTCTTCGCCCATGAAAATCTTGAGCTTCTTGTCCTGCAACGCGCGCATGCGGTTCTTTGGCAGCATACCGAACACGGCCTTGCGCAGCACTTCCTCGGGCTTGCGCTCAAACAACTCCTTCGCCGTACGCTGCTTCAAGCCGCCTGGGTGGCCTGTGTGCCAGCGATATAATTTATTGTTCCATTTGTTCCCGGTGAGCACAATATCCTTGGCGTTGATCACGACAACGTAGTCGCCGCAGTCGACGTTTGGCGCGTACGTTGGCTTGTGCTTGCCGCGCAGGATCGGCGCGAGCTGCGAGGCCAAGCGACCGAGCACTTGACCCTTGGCGTCCACGACGTGCCACGCGACTTTGGAAGCGTTCGCGATCTTGCTCATTGCTGCTGCTCCTGGTGGTGGTGGTGGTGGTGGTGATAACGACACGAACCTTTTGCTGCTTTCTCGACAAAGGTGTTGGGACCAAAATGGGACGTTTTGGTTGGGAATCCAAACCAACCAATAATGCGTCGCAAATACCGGTTTCTGTGGGTATCGTACCGGTTGATGAGACTGCTCAAAAGTCGGTACAATATTACTTTAGGAAGAGTACCGAGATCAGTTTTGACTACCGCGATAGTCACGCGCTTTTCTGGAGTCCCTTGAAACAGTGCAAAAATGCTCTTGATCTCTTTAGACAGGATATCGGACTGCTCGTTTCGGATCGAAACAATCCGGTAAGCACAACCAAAACAAAAACGACATCAGACGCACCACCAAGAATGGGGAGATACACGACGGTGCAGACGTTCACGGACCAGGATGCGAAAGCTGCCATCTCGTATTCTGCTGCGACCACGACGGCGAGCAAAGACGTGAGTCACTATGGTCCTGGTGGTGGCGGTGGCGATGGCGACGCCCAGCAATCTGGAGGGAACAGCGCCGATAAGCATAACGATCCGAAAGTGAACATCAACCGCGTGGAAAATGTATCGGGAAGTTCCGCTGGCGCCGGAAGCGGCGATTTCCATATGTACCGTGCAGCACGGCGACGGTACGCGAGCGCTTTGCGGTTGCTGTGTGTTGGACCTGCGGTAGAGCTCATTGGGAGCATGACGGAATCGAATATCAATGATGTGTGTGTGTGTTTTGTTGCGATAGAGAGCTGGATCGAGTGGAACGCATGGAGAAAGCGTACGAGATGAAGAAAATCAAGGAAGAGTTCGAGAAAAAGCGTCTGCAAAACATGAGCGAATTCGAAGCGCGTGCGCACAAACGTGCGGAGAAGCGGCGTCGTCGGAAAGAACGCACCAAAGCCAAGTCGCTTTCGAGTGGTGGCGACGGTGCGGAGGAGGAGGATGAGGATCGTGGCGAAGACGACTCGAAAAGTGGTGGCACGAACGAGGGTGAGCCGACGCAGAAAAAGCAGAAGGTAGCGGCGGATGCAAAAGCGGAAGTGCTGCCAGAGACTCCCGGTGGTGTTCCCGAGATCCCAAACGACGGTAGCTTTTTGGAACGAATGCTCGCCGAGCAGAAGAAAAAGGAGCAGCAGCAGTAAAGCGCGATTCGGCTAAGCAGCGTGAAGAAACGTGCGTGGTGCTAGCAGCATCCCTCCGCTCTGCAAAAGACAATGCGTACCCGAAGTCCCATTTCCTGCGAGTGTGTTTGCTTCTCCGTTTGGTCTCGCAGGACTCCTCTTTCGCCTTTTTATTCCAAATCCCACCCTTTTCGCGAGAATGTTTGCTGTTGTGGAAACACGGTAGATCCATGTCCTTCAGTGACTAAAGGAGGTAGATGCGGGATTGTGGCAGCAGTGATGCAGCGCAGCTGACAGTGATTCATAGAGTGGTGGTCTTTCAATCATTCTTCCAAGATGTGTGGACTCAAAATGCTGACTTCACCCATGCACACACTCGAAAACTGGGTCTCGACGTGGAGAGCGAACACTATGGGATGATGCGACATCACCACAGGCAAGATCGGGAATCCCTCCCTTCTCCTTGAACCACAGCGCTGCGCACTGGCAACACAATCGAATTCGCCTCGCCCTCAGCACTCACTCGTCGTTCGAAAGGATACGATGCGTGTGGCCGAATCCATCCCGTTGACGACCCGAGGCGGAAGCTACGCTGTCCCCGATGTCGAAAACCGTTTCTCGACCAACCTCAAGAAGTACGCCAAGTACGGTCTCGTCGCAGCTGCGGTGTTTGTTGCGGGCAACCTGATGTTCTCGAGCAGCAGTTCGTCGATCGAGACTGCTGCGGTGAACTCGGAGACGATCAGCAACGCGAAGAAGCCCGAGTTCCCTGGCGCTGCCGACGAGATCGAGGACTTGTTCGGCAAGCCAGACGAATACACGTCGCGCTTGTACTCGGGGTACCTCCCTCTGCGCAACGGTGGCGAAGCGTTCTACTTCTTCGCGGAATCGCAAAGCGAAGAACCAGCTGCGGACCCTGTGCTCTTGTGGCTGAACGGTGGTCCTGGCGCGAGCTCGCTTGCCGGGTGTTTCTCCGAAAATGGTCCTCTCCTCGTAAGCGCGGACGGCCAGAGCCTGCTTGTCAACGAGTATGGTTGGAACAAGAACGCCAACTTTATCTGTATCGAATCCCCAATTGGTGTCGGCTTCAGCTACAACGCCAGCGGCACGTATGTGTCGGATGATCTCTCCCAAGCTGCTGATTTGTACGATGGGCTGCAGCAATTCTTCACCAAGTTCCCTCACTTGCGTGCGAACGATTTCATCATCTCGGGCGAAAGCTATGGTGGCATTTACGTGCCAACGACGGCTCGCAACATCGTGGAAGGCAACTTGAAGGGCGAACCAAAGATCAACCTGAAGAAGTTTGTGGTCGGCAACGGTGTGAATGAGTTTTCCGGACTTTCCCAGCACCTGTTTGCGTACTACCATGGCATTCTGAGCACGGAAGAGTACCAAGACATTCGCAAGAGCTGCCCCGAACTCCAGGAGTTCAAGTCCACCTTCTCGAACAAGACTGCCTTGGACTTGGACTCCCCATGTGGCAAGGCGACGCTCACGGCGACGACGAAGATCATGTTTGAGCAAATCAACATGTACAACGTGCACGGCAACTGCGCGGGTACTCCTGAAGAAAGCATCAGGGAGCTCACGAAGCGGTTGCTGGAAAAGCCAACGGGGTTCCCACACCCACTCGGTATGCCATCCGCATCGTGCTTGGACTCGACCAACTTGGAGACGTACTTTAACACCCAGGATGTGCGCGACGCTATGCACGCGAAGGAAGACATTGACCGCTGGAACAGTGGCGCGCTCTCATCGCAGATCATGGAGCTCAAGGATCTGATCCCTGGTCTCGCGGATATCGCGATTGACAAGAGCCGCTTGTTTGACTACACGAGCACGCTGAACTGGGAAGTGACGCCGATTTGGAAGTACCTACTCTCCCAAAACATTGCTGGCGTGATCTACCACGGCGACGCCGACATGGTCTGCGACTTCATCGGCGGTCTCTGGGCTGTCGAGTCCTTGAAGCTGCAACGCCTGGGCAAGCGCAAGACATGGTCGGTTGAGCTTGACGGCACGCAGCAAACCGGTGGCTTCGTCGAAGAGTTCAAGGGCTTGACGTACGTGACCGTGAAGGGTGCGGGTCACTTGGTGCCGATGTGGAAACCAGTCGAGGCGAAGCGCATGCTGGATCTTTACGTTCTTGAGCGAGAAGGTTAATCGAGTAGGTAGTCGAGATGCTGCGGCTCGCTCCCTCGAGTCGAAGAGCCCCGCTATCTGTCGAATGTACCTCGACTTTCTTGGGGAAACCAAATGTTGTGCATGCAATACAAGTGCTGAGGAGATTGTGGTTGGATCTACTCATAAACGTGTTTATTCTTTTTGCGGGAACATGCTCGCGATCTTTACATATGCAAACTGGTAGGCAGCAGGCGCCAGAACAAATCGTGCAACAAACAACTACAAGAAGATTTTCTATCGGAAGTTTTGGGACTCTTGCTAATTGTCGTCCTGGAACAGAATCGCGACACCACGGAGTACCCACTTTTCGCCACCACAGTCGGTGGGCAAAGTCGCCAAGAAGATGTACGTGTGGCCACGGAACCGTGTGAGGTACACGGGACATTCGTAGATGGAAGGGTCGTGGCGCAGGTACCCGACAGCCGAAGGTTCCCAGCTGGGTTTCGTCTGCACGGCCTTGACGTACACTACGGGCAACATCCAGAGCAGCTCTTTTGGGTTGCTGTCGAGCAGTGTACCGCCGCACTCGGTCGATGGGGACGACCCCACCTGGAACCGCTCGGTGATCTCGTCTAGTGTGCTCCAGCGAGCACCTTCGAGAATCAGTCCGTGGGCAAACACGCCGTCATCGGGGTAGTACGTGACCTGCGATGGGTCCTGGAACGTCGTCACGTGCGTTTCCACGGTCATCTGGTTCAGCGGCATGAATTTCTTGCGAGACGTCACCTGGAGACATGCTGTGGTGTACGCGGTCGGGTTGAACAACCCTGGGAGCCAAATCGAGAACGGGGTCACGAAATCCGTCGACCAGGTCTGCATTTGCTGGTATCGCTTCACCATGTCCGTGAACCACCCGCTGAGCGACTTCTTCGACGGCCACGCTTTCTTTTCCCATTTGCACTGCGAAAACGGGTTTCGTCCAGGCACTTCGTTGAGCGACATCGCCGTCGCGAGGTCTTCCATAGCCTGGGACATATTCAATTGCCCATTCAGTCCCTTTTTGAGGTCCCCCAAAGAGATACGGATCTCCTCGAGCAGTACATTCATGCGACTGCATTCCTGCATCGCCACGACCACGAATGGTCCGTGCTCTTCGGTCAATAGTGGCGCAGCGAGTTCAGTGAGATCGAGCAGACTGAAGTATTCGGGACACCGGGACTCGAACTCATCGATCATATGTCGCAGCGCAGACGTTTTGTCGCCGCCACCTTCGCCGCCGCCACCGGCTCCACCGCCGATCGTCACGATCGTGTAGCACAGCGTCTCACACGTCGTCGTCAAGTAGCCGATTTCAGCGTTTGGGTGCAATCCGAAAAGCGGTGGGGCTTCCGGCACCATGTTCTTCTCGATATAGTTGGCGTACTCGGCAAAGTTAAACTCGTCGGGATTTGGCGACTTGAAGCCAGGTCCCAGCTCCATGCCGCTGAGCAGTCCCGGATTGATCAGTACCGTCAAGTACGTATTGTTCGTGCGTCGATCCCAGGAGTCGGTGATATGGCCGCCGTACATGATCTCGCCAAAGATGTACCGCAGATCGTCCCACGGCACGCTTGGGTTGTTGTCCAAGTAGGAGTGCAGGATGTTCGCACAGATCGTGAGGTCGCCCGTGTTGAAACTATACGCACGACTCCAGCCCTGCTGACCAAAGCGACGTCTTCCGAGCACAATCGCATGGAACCAGCACAACGCAAACAGACACGCTTTGAAATCCGACGGCTTCGTGCACGCCTGGATCTTGTCTTCGCTGAAGTTCGCCCACGCGCGTCTCAAGTTGGACTGAATATCCGATGGCGCTTCGTTGGCCACTTTGATGCAACTTTGCATAAGCGATTCGGGGATGTTCAGCATATCAGGGAGTGGGGGGGGTTCGGCCGAGATGAAACACCGGAAGTTCTCATGAGCACCTTCCGTCGCCACTTCTTCCAATTGGCGCTCCAACGTGGGCAGCCACGACTGCATCAAGTGCACGTTTTGAAGGATGATCCATCCGCCATCGGTCGCGAGCTTCTTCAGAGATTCACCCGCGTACGCTTCTTGACCTTGGCCCATCGAAATATTGATGAAGTTCCCGTTTTCGAAACTCACACCTTTTGCTCGACCCAGTTTCTCGACCCACGGAGTAGGGTCGACACCGGGGAACAGCACGAAGAAGATCGGGATCGATGAGTTTGTTTCATCATATGTCGACTCCATGTGGAATGGGGGCTGGCTCACGTATTCTTCACCCAAAGAGTCCAAAATGAACGTGCGCAAGGCGTTCGTGACGCGATCTGGACGCAATGCTCGCAGGAGAATCATGCGCTGGAAAGACGTGAGCTTGATGAAGTCTCCAGGAAGTTTCTGTCTCTCAGCGTCTTCTGTTGCGAACCATTTCCTCCACTCATCAGGGTCGTTTTGGATCGCATCGCCCAGTCCTTGGAAACACTTGAGCGCTTCGAGCGCTTTGATTTTCGACCAGAGAGCAGCGAGCAGCCACTCGGACGCAGACCCTGCACTACCGGCGTCAGGGTGCGATTTACTGATCAGCAGGTACTCCACTTCTGTATCCGACAGTAACCCGTCTTTCAGCAGGATCTTCAAGGTAAGCATCGTTGCAACCGTGAGCTTGTCGCGCTCAAACAGTCCACGACGCACATAGTTGTACACACACGAAGTGATGCTGTCCATCAAGATGCGGCAACGTCCCTGCATTTCTTCATCGGTGAGGTCGGGTACTTCATTGTCAGCACCTCCTCCACCACCACCACTTTCTTCTCCTTCGCCCGCAACCGGTTCGCTCTCGGGTTTCTTCATCGGCACACGATAGATACCGGACAAGAACACTTGCTGGAAGGACGCCAGCGAGTAAATGTAGTACGAGTGCACTTTACTGATGTCGTTCATCAAGAAGAAGAGCAGCGAGCCACGCGCTGCGATGCTTCGGTATTTCTCACTCGTGACGTTCACGGACTCCTGGGTCTTTTTCGCCGCCTCCATGTTATTTTGTGTCAACTGCGCCTTGTACTTCGTGTCGCTGAGGATGCTGATCAGCGGCTGATTGTTCGTGATATCATCATCGGCGCTTGCCAGGTAGAACAAGATATCATCCTCGAGCTTTTTGAGCTCGATCTTGCCATTGTTCTGCTCCTGGATGAGTTTCTCGCGCTTCACAGCGAGATCGTTCCGCTCTTTCGACACGACCAGGTTCAAGAGTTGGTCTTCTAGACCCAGGATGGTCACGGTGAAGTTCACAATCGTGCACTCGGCCTGGATTTCAGGAGGGTAGTGCGGATTACCAAGCTTTGTGTGGAGGTACAAGTGGAAGTTGTCGTTGTAGGGGACCGAAGCATCGCCGATTTGAATCTCGTACCTAGCACCACGTCGAGACGTGGACCGCTGGATCACCGGCGCCAAGATCGGGTCGATCTTTTCCCCCAGGTTTTCGATCAAGAATGCGCCATCCGTGCCAATAGCAGACTTCAAGCGCTCGATCCACATCTTTTGACCCACACGAACGATGATCAAGTTGCTGTGTGCTTCCATTTCACGAATCCATGCGATCGCTTGCAACTGAGGGTCAATGATCAGCGGGCGACGACCCATGGTCACAGTCGTGACAACGATGGCACCGTTTTCGGTCGAGACGCGGTCCGAAGGGAGCTTTTGCGTGTTCCATTGTGCGATTTGCGCGTCGTCCGTTAAAATCGCGAGCGGGTTGGACTCTTCCGACATCGCGATGCTTTCCCCATTGGCTGCTTTCCGCAGGAACGGCACCCAGTGCTTGTTAATGAGCTCGTCACGAAAAGGCTTCGTGAATGGTCCGATGTACGAGATGAACGCCGACGCCAAGAGAACATCGCCAACAAGCAGATCTTTTTCCTTTTGCAACTGCAGCACGTTGATCCCCCAACGCACGTTTTCACTCGACAGATCGTTTGTCAGCGTCCCAGCCAGTTTCATCTTGCGGTTGCCTTGCTCGACGGAATTGATCGCATCTTCCTTTTCTTTCTCGGCTGCAGCAGCTTCTTCCAGCAATTTGTCCAGTTTGGCTTGCAGCTCCGCGACGAGCGTCGTCACTTCGAGCAGACGCTTGTTCGCCGATTCGAGCTCCAAGTTGGCTGCAGCGAGTGCTTGACGCTTCGGCTCGACGGTGATCAAGATATCGTAGTACATGACGATGTTCACGACCCACGAACAAAGACCAGCAGCAGCCTTGTTTTTCGTCAGAATCGTATCGTAGTTGAAGTGTTCCTTCTCGAGGTACTCGCGCACATCTTTCCAGTTCACGGTGGGCACTTTCCCATCATCGACGACCTGTTTAAACCCGACAAGGTAATCAATGTACTCGGGGATGTTGCCTAACAGTTGCTTCTTCACAGTATCCCATTTGGCATCTTTCACTTTCCCTGCCTTTGTCACTTGCACGTTTGGGTGCACACCAGCGAGAAGCACCATGGTGGCTGCGAAGATATCGTCGACACCAGCGGGGGGTTTCGACATGGTCTTGCATTCACCGAGATCCTTTTTATTCAGCGAATCGAGCGCAGCCATCGCTTGCTCGACAGCAGGCTCAGCTTTTGCAAGATCCTCCTGCGTCGAACGCTGTTTCTCGGTGACTTCTGCCTGAATGATCGCACATTTCGCAGCTTCTTCGCTCGCCTTTTTACTCTCCACTTCGACATTCGCTTTCTCTTTGTTGACCGTCTCGGCGATTGCGGAGGCGACGGCTTTCTTGTCCTCGGCCGCTTCGAGTTTGCCTTTCAACTCCACTTCCAGACGCGCCACCGTCTCTCCTGTTTCCTTGAGCTTCTGCAGACCTTTCTCTAAACGCTCGATAGCAGCAGCGTACTCTTTCACTTTCTTGCGCAAGATCTTCTTGTACAACTGAAGCAGTTCCAAATACGATTTCGGTGTCGTGTACACATACCGACGTTCGACTTGGAAGAATCGCTCGGCGCATTGATTCACCGACTGGAACGAGAACGGCATGAAGTTTTCAATGCCCGCGCGGGAGTCATCGGATCCCAGCAGATCCGAGATCTCCTTGAGTTTTTCACGACCGACAGAGAGAAGCGCCTCTTTCGGCCATGGTTGGAACCAATCAATGACCGTACAGCTCACCAGCGCAGGAAACTTTCGCGCGCGACTACGGAAATCGTCCCCCACAGGAGAGAAACACAGACACAAATGCAGACGTTTACGGATCTCAGCCTGGAAAAACTTGATTACTTCCTTCCGATCTTTCGTGCCGGCGACGGGGGACAGCAGGTTCACGATGTTGTCCATGTCTTCCATCGCAAACAGGTCCGGAACTTCCCCAGAGGCGAGCAGATCGTTCAAGTAGATCAAGAATTTCTCGTTCGTGATCTGCGAATCCGTGAGCATAAACACAATACCGCCGTCTTCTTCGTTGCGCGAGAGCATCTCAACGACGCTCATGTGCATTTTGCGAAGGTCTTCTTTGAACTCGTTCTCCCCGTACTTGGAGCTGATCGTGATTTGGCGCACCAAGTAGCCACAGATGTGCGACGCTAGTCGTGCAAGCGAGCGTTTGCCACTACCGCCAACACCGACGAGCAGCGCATGACCACTTTCGTTGCGCAAGATGCGAACAATTCGTGCGACATGCTTCACGGCGTCGTCGAAGAGATCCAAATGCATCGCCGTATTGTTTTCGTTGTTGTTGTAATCACGCAACTGAGCCTGGAGGTTCATCTTCAAGTCATCCAGGTTCGTGCCCATGATCTGGTCGTATTCGGGATCGCCATCTTTTGTGAAATGGCAAAAAATCAATGGCCACGAGTTCTCGGCAGCGTAGTATCGACTGGTGTTACACGCCGGGAACGATCGTTTCACTTGAAGCTGCACGAGCTGGTTGTACTTCTCGATATCTGCCTTGCACACAAGACGATCACCATACACGCGTTCACTTTCGTGCAGCCAAAGCAGGACAAACTTTTCCGTCGTCGTAAAGCGTTGCTTCTTGGAAGCGATCAGTCCTTGGAACACACTCGACAAGTGGCGCACATTGAACTCGTAGTGGAAATTCGCAGCGGTTTTACGGAACGTGTTCACCACGCTCGTGTGGAGACTCAACGCCGCCTTGATCAGCGCGTTCGAGAATTGCACGTTGCTGAGCTCATCGCAGAAAGTGGATAAGTGACCTCCAAGGAACGTTTCGTAGATTGTCACGAGACTTGGCGCTTCGGGCATACCCATCGCGAACGTACAGAAGTGGCGCTGCAGCCGAGGATCGATCAAGAAGGAACCCGCGGTCGGGTTCATGCCCGCAACGACCTGGGTGCTCAGGATGTTCTGTGTCTGTAGCTTTTGACGATCGAACCAATGCTTGTATTCCATGACTTGGCGCAAGAGAGAGATCGCGCTCTGGGTGTTGTAAGGATCCACCTCGGGCAAGTTCACATCATCCATAAAGTAAATCAGCTTGGCTTTCCCAGGAGGTCCCAAGTTGATACCGGTTTTACGCTCCAGTTGCCCAAACATCGCCTGCTGCAAGATGCCTGATGTCGTGTAGAAGTTGAAATTGATCGTGCAGTACTTGAACGCAGCAGTCGCTTCGTCTTTGCTGAGCTTCTTTAGCATACCAACGATATTCTGGGTCTTGCCGGTACCTGCGGGACCGCAGACCATGATTGGGATGCTCTTGTTGATCAAGTTTTCGAGCCAAAACGCGATCGACGCTGTCTCCGTCGTGGGCACCGTGATTTGGTTGATCGGGCTAGGCGACTTGTACGTCTCCGTGTAAAAGTACGGACTTTTCGACCACGAGTTGAATTTCGAGGATTCCGGGTCCAGCCAGAAATCAAACACGGTGTTGCTCGCCGACGCCACGAGTTTTACATCCTTCCACTGGTTCTTCCACCAGTTACTGAACTCGGCCGAATAATCCGTGCCATCGTCACTCACGGTTAAAATCGATCCGAATGCCCACACGCAGCAAAACACAAAGTTGTTTTGCATCACCGTGTAGTCTTCCAGCACCTGCGGCGTCAACAAGCAGTCGATCATGTTGAGCAAATTGGTCACCAAGGTCGTGTCCTCAACGGGCACGATCGGCACAAGCTTCTTCTTGAAGAACTTGAGCGTTGGCTCAATGTACTGGTCGAACAGTCCCTGGAACCTCGCGCGAGTATCCGCCGTGAACATCATGTTCTTCAGCCGATGATCGACAGGCATTTGGCAATGGCGCTCGAGCCAACTGTCGATCAAACACCGCCACTGGTACCCCTCCGATGTGGAGATATACAGGATACCGGCACGAGACACCGTGGCCGGGGTCGCGTACACAAGATCTCGGATCTCAAAGATCATGCGCATGTGCGTTTTCAGCGGGATACGCTCGTTCGAGGCTAGCGTAAGCATGCGGTTATCATCCATGACCGAGTTCATCGACTCGATCCAGTTTGCATCCAAATCCCCATCCAAGATGATCCATTTCGGGTTGTTATCTTCGTCGCCATTGTCTCGGCGGCGAGAGCCCAAGTCACGCATAATGCGAGACAGCAGCCCATCTTTCCACTCTCTTGTTTTCAACACAATGTAGCCATAGAGCTCATTCGTACTCACGGATTTCGGGTTCAGATCCTGCACTTCCATCGGCGTGCCCATGATTTCTCTCGCTTTCCGCAGAGTCTTCCACGTCTCCGTTTTGCCGCATGATGGAGGTCCCATCACGAACACACAATGGCGAATCGCGAGCAGTTCAGAGAGCTGCACAACTTTCAGCATGAAATCAGGACGCGGCGAGTTCCCAATTGCCTCCGATGCACCCTGCACCATCGATTCGAGCTCCATATCGCGCTTTCGCGGCGGGTCATTGCGAACGTCGACATTTGGACTGTCACGCGGGAACAGATCGCCGAGGAGACCAAAGAAAATCACGGTATCTTCCGCGACAATCTTTGGGATATTGAAATCGCGCAAGGCTCGCATGAGCAGATCGATTTCGGGGATATCGGGTTCCGCGCGCTTGAACGCACCAGCGACACACAGCACACTTTTCACGGCGCGAAGTCCCCAATCGTAGTGCAATTGCTTGGAAAGAAGCTGACCGAGCAAAGAGTAGAGACCGTAGAACTTTGACGCAAGGATTTTCGCCTGCGTGAACCCTTCCGCCATGAGCATGTTTTCGCAAATGAGCACCAGGTCCGGCACCATGACCGTCATCGGACGGAATAGCGCCTTCAGACCTTCGGGCAGCTCAGAGCGACCCAAGTACCCAGGGTTCATCGTAATAAACGCTCCCACGGTGGGGTCCAGCATCACTTCATCGTTCTCGAGAATGAACTTTTCGTCATCAGCTTTACAAGCATCGCACACGGCTTTAAACTGCACGGAGCACACAGAGAGCACTTCCGGCACCAGTCGATTGAACTCATCGAAGCACCCCCACGAACCGGACGACGCGAGCCCTTTGAAAATGTTGCCCAAACTCTTGAAGTCCATTTCCGGCGAGCAATTGAACACGTAACACACTTTGCCCAGCGCATTCGCAAGATCCTTTGTCGTCTCGGTCTTCCCTGTGCCAGCGGGACCAGCCGGCGCGCACCCCATCTGCAAGTTCAGTGCTTGCGTTGCCGTCACGTAAATTCGATCTGTTAGCGGCGTGATCACAAGACGAGGTCCATTGCCTAGGTACTCGTAATCGTACGGGATGCCAGCATCGCAGATAAGGATCTGCGCACGCGAGTTGTTGATGCCTCGGAAACTACTATCGCGTTTCAGAAAGCTTCCTTGCGTTGGGGAAAAATAGTGCTTCAGTTGGGACTGCCACTGGAAAGACGTTGCGTCGTCCACGCCTGCGCGGATCATGCTGGCGACGATATCTCGTCCATGCGCATCCATTGTGATCAGCACCATCACACGCTGCCGTTCCGCGGACGAGATGTTACTCTGCGTGAGCTTAATCAAGTCTTCCAGTTGCTTCTCCTGCTTCTTGTTGTACCGTGCAAGAGACTCTCTGTCTCCCGCTTGCATTTCGCGAAAGCATTTTTCCACTTCCTGTACGTAATGCACGCCAGCCGCGAGCAAGATGATCTGAGCTGCATCCATCGGCTTGTCGCTCGCATCTTTAAAGTTGATCCAGTCGACACGCTCCATTTCGGCATACGTAACGAGCGAGCGCTCGATGTGCTTGAACAATGTGTACCGCATCGCGCGCATCACAGTCTCCAAGTAAATCTCAGCTTCGCCCTCCAGGACTGGGGGTTCCACGAAGTCCACGATTTCGTGACCCACACCCGAGACGAATGCCGTCGCGACGGGGCGTCCGCCACCCTCCGGCTCCACAAGGTTCAACGTCTTCGTGGCTAAGTAGATCTTCGAGCAATGTGGCATAATGCGGTCAGGGTGCGATCCATTCGAGAGAATATCCAACAGATCGGCTTCGGACATGAAATAGAAGCGAGGAAATTGGCGACGACGGCCATCCAAGAACTCTTTCAAGCGGTGCTTGCACAGCTCGAGTTTCTCGACAATGGATTCCAGGCGCTTAATCAGCCCGGGCTCCGTACACGCTTCGCGAACGTTGAAAGTCTTCCACGCCTTTTTCAGGATTTTACGCACTTCTACATCAATGTCTTCAAAATCAGCGGTGAGCTCTGGGAGCTGCTTTTTCACTTCTTCCGACTGAATGAAAAGCGGCTCCAAGTAGCTCCAGGACCGCTGAATGTCGCCAAGCAGCACAACGACTTCATTAATCGACGACAAACCAAGCTGGAGACTCGAAACGCGAGGCTCAAACTCTGACTGGTAGGGCGACGCACTCATCCCCTGCACATCAATTTGGTGGGTTTCAAGAAGCTCGAAATTCTCTTCCGACATCTTCAAAAGGGGGACAACATCTTCTTCGGGTGCACCCGGGTTGTACGCAGTCATCTCCCAGTTCACTTCTGCCCAAAGACCTTCCAGTTCGATCAAGCGGAGCTCCAACTCTTGTTCTTTTTCAGCTTCGTAACAGATCTCCGTGATATCGGAGCTGAAATTGTGCAGATTCTTGCTTAAAATGAGCGACAGCGTTTGCTCCGGGTCTTCGTCGGGTGTTGGGAAGTGACCCGTGTGCGCCATGATACGCTGCCAATGTCTCGGCCGCATATACGTTGCCGATACACATCGGATCAATGGATGCGTTTTGTCGAAGGACTGGCATTCTTTAAGGATCGAAGTGTACGCGTCACACCACTGAATCTCCTTTGGGATCTTCTTTAGCTCCTTGAGCATGGACTGGATTTCAATCTGAAGCGCATTCACATCGACGCTCTTGAAGAGGATCTGGTCGGTCACCGCAAAGAACGTTTTCGCCCTCTTGATAATCGCCCACACCGTCTTCATCCCTTCTGCGTCCGCGCGCATGAGATCCATGACTCGCAGCGATTCGTTCATGAGCTGCGGGAACCCAAAGATCGAGCACAACTTGGTATTTTCTTCGCACTTCTTCATCTCCATCTCCCAGTCGACGAGGTAGCTCTCGATTTTCTCCAACCCTTTCTCCGGATCGAGCTTCGACGACCAGAAGTCCAGCGTTTTCATCGTCTCCATCTTCTTTGTAATCGTTTTCTCATAGGCGATGATTTTCTCTTCGGTCTTCTCGCTGAAGATGCGCGTCGGCTCTTGGGTGCGCTGCTCCGTTGTTGGAACCTGCTTTTGAACATCCAGAAACAATTTCTCCATGTTTTCGATTTCAACAAGCTCTTTGTCAACGTGGCCGCCGATTTTCTTGATATTGCCGAACAACTGACGAACTTGGTCAAGCACCAAATGGTTGGTTTCTTTCTCCGAGTCTAATTTCCGGATGATTTCTTTCACCTTTCGCAAAGTCTCGAGACCATCCGTCTCGTTGCTTGGGATATCCTTCCGCAAATCGATAAGAATGCGCCGAAACTCGCCATTGCGCTTGTTCATGTTCGCCATCAGACGACGGATGAGATCCGAAGAGTCCATATCTTTCTCGCCGTTGAGTGGCGGCATGCACTTGGCTTTGTTCTCTTCCGTGGGCTGCTGGAAATAAATCGTAAATGGAGATCCCCGCACAGGACCTGCGACGCCGTTAAATGTCCCGTTGAATTCCACGGACAGCTGGTATCTCCCTGCTTTCGGAGCAGCAAACGTGACAACGTACGTGCCGTCGTTTTTGTCGATGATGCTTGTAATTGGCAGCTCTTCGTCCTCTGAAGCTGCTGGTTTGCTCGCTTCATCGCACGACTTCAGGACGATCGTAAACGCATCGCCGCCACAATCGCGAGGGTTATCGTCTTTATCTCGAGACTGGATAATAAACGTCGTTGGCAGTTCGGCCAAGCAGTTGTCATTCAAGGATGAGATCAAGCATGGACCAAATGCCAACGATTTCGGCGCTGCAGTGACCGAGTGGAACTTGAACGTTGCCGACGCATTAGTGTACATGCCTCCTGAGAGCGATGCGCGCACCTCCGTAAGCAAAGATCCATACTTCTCGAAACTTGGGGCGGTTGCTTGAATGACTGTGGGACTCAACACGGTCCCCATCACGTCCACCGAGCCCTTCGCGACTGCAAACCGCAAGTTTGCCGACTGACCTGTGAAGTTGTACCCATGGACTTTGATTTTGGCACTCCCCGTGATGGGTCCACTCGTTGGCTCGATGGAGGAGATCGCGTACGGAGGTCCAACAATTTCACTCGCGTTCAGCACGTGCAAGTCGTTAAACCATCGATTCGCCCACCCGCCAAAGAAAACCAAGTGGTTCGTGTTCTTATCAAACACCATCGTCGTATCTGCTCGCGGAGTTGGGAGATCTCCTTTCACTGGGGGACTCACCCACTCCATGATCCCCGTGTCGAGCACCATGACGCTATTCAGATATGCACCTTGCGCTGTACCCGATTCCGCCAAATCGCCACTGTTGCCTCCAAACATGAACACTTTCCAGTGCGGCACTGCAGGCACTCCCACGCAGGTATGGTTCCACGTTGGCGACGGCAGACGCACATTTAACGTGCTCCAGGTCTTTGTGGGGAGGTCGAAGACAAAGATGTCTTGGAACTGCTTGAAACTGTTCCAGCCACCGATCACGAAAAGCTGTTCCTTCACCAAACACGTTTGATGTCCCGATCGTGCCTCAGGTTTCTCACCTTCTGTTTGAATCTCTTCCCATCGGAATGTCGTCAGGTCAAGCGCGTGCAGGTCGTTGAAATCGGTTCGTCCATACCCATTGCCACCATAGCCACCAAAGATGTACATCTTGTCGTCCACGAGAGTGGCACTGTGTGCCCCGCGACACTGCGGAAGTCCCTCCCAAAGTCCTTGAGGGTGCTTCTGCTCCCACACGCGCAGCTCGGTGTTAAAGATCCACAGATCATTCATTCGCTTTTCTGCCGAAAACCCACCAAAGATGACGATCTTCTTGTCGTGCAGGACTGCGGAGTGCCTCCAGCGCGGAGGAGGCAAATCTTCTGGCTCATTTGCACTTGGGATCACTTTCGACCACGTGTATCCTGGTAAACAAAGCGTGCAGGAAGGAGGGGAGGTTGGTTAAATGATTATGCTGTGTGTGTGTGTGCAAATCGATGATGCGTCTAGGTTCGCTTACCATTGTTGATCTCGACTTTAAAGAGATCGTTCGTTGGTCCCGGAGGGGATTTATGATCGCACCCTCCGAACATGTAGATCGCCGTCTCTGTGTCCGTGCTCTTGAGTGTGAAGGAGTGACCCGATCGCTTCACTGGAATGTCTCCATTTTGCTTTGGTGCAACCCAGAGAAGCTCCAGCTCATTCCCGAATCCAATAGGCTGCGCCAGACACCACGAACAAGTTGAAATAGAAGCACGAGCGAGTGAGCATCAATGACGTAGCGCACACATAGAGGCAAAGGAGCCAAGATCCCGTACCATGATGCCTTAGAGTCGAGCACACCAGACCTGCTCTCGGAAACCGAACACCTTCTTCTTTCTCGCTGTCTTTGCACGGCGACTGGGAGCTCCCAAGTCACGCGCGTACGTGGGTGACGTATGTCCTGCCTGCTGTGTGGCTTGAGCGCTACGTTTCGTGACCTTTCGTTTGAGTATGAGACCAGCAGACGCTCGAGGACCTTGAACAGCCACAATGTGCAATTTACATCCCAAACACACACACACATAGAGAGAGAGAGCATTCTGCGACGCAGGAAGAAAACGACACGAAAGGTTGCGCGGGTCGTCAAGAGTCGCGACCAGTCACACAAAGTAACGAAGCCGATTCGCGCACACCTACAAACACAGCAAGTGAACCCGACAACCCCACAGAAATATGGAAAACCGCAAACACATGCAAACACATGAACATCAGCAGGCACAACCGCAATGGATGTGTGGGAAATCAGGGAAACATGGTATTGCGGAGCGTGTCCCTCATCGGTATGTGTGTGCTGGGTCACAGTCCTTCTGCTGTCCTGGAGTTCCCCCACCCACAAAAGCTCTACGTGTCTAGACCTGCCAGGAGAGATGTCGCGTCCCAACCAATCGCTCGACACCGCTCACTCGGTGCCACGCACATGCAAAACTTAGTTGTTGAACTTGAAGAAAATGATGTCGCCGTCTTGCACCTAATAGTCCGATTGCGACAACGAGTTTCGTGAGGGTAAGCGCCACCATTACGGTTCTTGGATCGAAGTCGCAGTCAAATGTGCGAAGCGTACCTCGTAGTTCTTTCCTTGGAGCTTCAATTTGCCGGCTTTCTTGACAGCTTCTTCACTTCCCACTGCGACATATCGCCCGAATAAAGCAGTTCATCAATATAAAGACCACTGATCTATCAACCCGCAGTGGAGATCTTTTTCCACACTTACGTTCTTTCACATCCGCGAACGCTTGGACTTCAGCCTTGATGAAACCCTTTTCCATGTCCGAGTGGATCACACCAGCAGCCTGTGGTGCTAATCGACCCTTGCGAATGGTCCAACTGCGCACTTCCTTTCCGCAGGTGAAGAAGTGGATCAAGCCGAGCGCTTGGTATCCGGTCTTCAGCACACGGTTCAGGATCGACTTGTGGGTTGGGTTTTCCTTCTGGTAGCTTTCCAACTCGCCAGACTCTTCCAAGTCCAGCATCTCCAACTCAAACTCGCAACTGAGAGGGATCACTGGCTCGTTGCCGCCACGAGCCTTCACGAATTCCGCGATCTTCGGCAAGTACTTGTTGCTCTTACGAAGGTAGTCCTTCTTGCTGACATTGATAAGGAACACCACAGGCTTGGCAGTCAACAGCTGCAGAGGGTTCAACACATCGACCTCGAACGCACTCCATTGACCGAACGACACATCCTTGCCGGCTTCGAGCCACTCCTTCACTCGCACAAGCGCTTCGTACTCCATCTTCTTCTCCTTGCCT
>JAASGH010000191.1:0-34228 GCA_023334155.1 Globisporangium heterothallicum
GCGCGTGGACGAAATACAATGTGCTGCTGGAGACCCACCCGCTGACGACGAAGATCGTAACGGGTGGCACGATCGCTGCGATCGGCGATGTAAATTGTCAAGTGTTTTTGGAACCAGACCAGCCGTTCAGCGTGAAGCGCGCAGCGATCTTCACGTTCCTGGGTGGCGCGTTCATCTCTCCGATTCTGCACGTGTGGTACGGGTTCCTCGGCCGAGCCGTGCCAGGCACCACGAGCATTGTACGTTTGTGCATGGACTGCTTTGTATCGATTGTGGGTTTGAACCTTAAAGCAATCGCCTTGACCTTTCCTGTGCATTGAATGTTGTAGGCAGTTGCGAAGCGCTTGGCGCTCGACCAGCTGGTGTTTGCGCCGTGCTTCCTGCCGATGTTCTTCACGGCGCTGCTCACGCTGGAAGGGGACGTGATGAAAGTGCCGGAGAAGCTTGCGCAAGACTGGTGGCCAGCGGTGAAAGCCAACTGGGGAGTCTGGGTGCCGGCGCAGCTGATCAACTTTCGGTTCGTGCCGGGGAGCCTGCAAGTGCTGTTCTCGAACGTCGTGGGACTCTTCTGGAACTCGTATTTATCGTACATCAGCCACACGGACGCACATGAAGCGCTCGAACCAGCGAAGGCGACGACGACAGACATCGGGGAGCCACTGGTGGCCAACTGATCCTGCGGCGAAAGTGCAATGCACAGCTTTGTTTTATGTCTGAAGCATAGACTGCACAGATAAACGCGCGCCTACAGATGAGCATCCGACGATCTACCTCTACGATCTGTGAGCAGCATCGGGTCCCTCAATTTGAGTGCAGAGATATTGATTTTAATAATGAAGGCGCCATTTTCGCCATGGACGACTTCAACCGAGTTGGCGTCGAGTACTCGGAGACGCTCGTCCCAGTCCTATCCTGCGTTCTCTCCCTTCTGTTGTGTTTGCCAAGTGACAACAAGTAGCAACTACTGTGGAAGCACGATTTTGTTCTGCGCAGGCACAAAGAACTTCTTCTTGGCCGAGGACACAGTCTTCGAGACCAAAGCCGAGACCGACGAGCGGTGGAGCCCGCTGCCCACACTGGTGGATGTCGTGGTCGAAGACGAAGAGCTGCCGCTACTGGCCGATGATGCTGATGATATGAACGAATCTTGACGGTCGCCGACAAAGTTCGGGAGCTCCATCACGCCGGAAAACCCGCCATTTTCACTCTCATAGTTGTTGCGGACGGGTCGAATGTTTCGCTTCTGCTGTTGCTGCTCTTTCTGAAGCTGTTTCTGCTGTTTGCTGCTTAGTGGCTTGATCATCGCTTTCCCTAGCGGGATGACATCGTATCCATCACTGCCAGCGCCACCATTGTTGTCAAGACGCTTCTGCAACTTGGAGACTTTCTCGCTGAGCGAATCCCGGTCGACGGTCAAAGTCTTGTACTCGAACTCCATCTGCAGCAAGTCGGCGCGCAGACTGTCGATCATTTCCTCCTGCAGTCGGATCTGCTCTGTCTCTTTGCTGCGTGTCGTCGTATTCGTGGCTGCAGCAGCTACCTGGAGCGCCTTGCACTCGTTCTGGAGCTGCATCAACTGCGTTTGCATGGCTGCGAGCTCTTCCTCCTGCCTTCTGCAGTGATTCTGCGTTGTCTCCAAGGATTTGCGGGTCTGCGCGCGCTCTTGCGCAATTTGGACGCTGCTATTTTGAAGCTGCTCGCCGATCTTTTGCTGCTTCTGGAGCGCTAAAAGCAACTCCTCTTGGGTTTCGATGGCGAGACTTGACTTCTGCTCCAACTCATCTCGCTCTTGTTGAAGCAATGCATTTCGACGTCGCAATGCGTCGTTTTCAATGCGAAGACTCTGCAGATCGCGCGCCATCTCCATATTCGCATGCTGCAATTGGTTCTGAAGTATACTCATCGCAGTGCGCTCTTTCTCTCTCTCCTGCGTCTGCGTCTCCAGATGTGCTGCAAGGACTTCCACGTCGTCCTGCAGTTGATTGCACCGCAATTGCAGCTCATTGAGCTCCAGTGTGTGCTGGGGCTCGTCTTCGACTTCGGTCACATCTCGCTGATCCCGCTCCTCTTTGCCTTCACAGTCTTCTTCTTCTTGGTCTCCTTCGGAGCTGTTGTGTCCGTCCACGGGTGACATGTCGTCGTCTTTCTCGGGGAAAGCGTCGGTTGCATGCAGGAGCAAATGGTGGTGGTGGCGACTCTCGATGCGCTGGTTGCTCTTCTGATCGTGCACGCGCGGAGCATACGGTGTCCACACCTGCTGTTGTTGTTGTTGTCGGTAGTCCATCCTTCTCTTCCGTGGGATTGCTTCCAGCGCAATGTGACGCAGCGTCTTGTGTGTGTGTTTTTCTTCAATGTCTCGGAGCAACAAAGCGCTGACGATTCGCTGAAAAAGGTATCCGAGAGCGTTCTGATTCGCATGCCATAATCTAAACGCTGAAAATACCCACCAATCCAAGCTGAACGCCAGACAAATAAATGGATTGGGCAGCGACCACACAGCAAACAGCAGCTTTGACAGCTTGCGTGGTTGACTGATTGTCTGCCATCGACAACGATGCAGTACTACCATGTTACTGGCCACGATCTCGACGTAAAGCTCCTTGTTTCTCTTTCTGTTCTTCGTCTTCGGATTGCTCGCTTGCATCCGAACTTCTCCGTATTCATCAATCTCTCTTCGCTTTTGTGTGTTGATATTGCTAGTTGCTTGAATCGTTCGTCCATGATTGTGTGCAGCAACTGCCGAAGCTACAGACTGCATTTGCTCAACACTTGCCACCTTGCTGCACAACATACCACACAACATGCTCGTCGATGATGAAGCACGCGCTGCAGATCCTAGAACAGCTTTCCCCTCGCTTGTGCCGCTTGCTGTCGCAAATTTGGGACTTGACGTCGCTCAATTTCTTTGTGCTGATCCAATTGGCGCAATCCACGATCGAAGGAAACGAGCAGCTTCACATGAACTCCAAGAACGCGGAGCATTTCCACCAGGAGATGATGGCGCAGCAGACGCTACGCATGCAGCGTCACGAAGCGGATCTGGAGAAAATGCGTCTCGAGAGTCGAGAGCTGCGCGCCGAGCTCCAAAAAACGCGGCAGAAGCAAAACCGCCTCGCTGTCGAGAACAGTCAGCTGCGCCAAGCGATCAGTGGGATCGTCGACAATCAGGATCCGCTCACCAGCGGCGGGAGCGGCAGCAGCGGATTCATCGCCCACATTGACTTTGAAGAAGACACTGTCGTTGTAAGCGACGCCGAGGAACGGGAATTCTATGGTGTCAATGGAGACGAGCTCGAGAAAGTCGAGAAAATCCACCCGATCGAGAGCTTCTCGCAAGACCTGGAGCAGTTATTCCACGGACTCTTCGAGCAAGAGCGGAGCCAAATGAGCACGCTGAACGACCTGGACCGCTTTATCAACTCGAACTCGGTCTCTCTTCTGTGGCGATATGGATCCAGCGAAGAGGAGCATCGGATGATGCAGAAAATGATGAGCGCGAGAACGATCAGTACGCAAACCGAGCAGGTGGACCTGGAACGGCGACATCCTAGCGACACGAGCACTCGTGATGCCGGCAACGGCAATGGCGACATGGATCGCATCGGTGCCGAGAATGAGATCTACGCAAGTGGCGAGACGGGGAACGCGACCATGATCACAAAACGACAAGTGATCCCCACATCGCTGCGTGATCAGCTGGAAACCCGACCGAAGATCCAGCGCGTCCTCGAGAAAGACCACTTGAATCGGGTTCTTTTGCGGCTGTACCTGGACAAGCTGGAATCCGACGCGATCGCGATACGCGCTCGCAAGCCTCGAACTCCGCTGCATTTCTTCATGAAGCAGTTTTTCCTCGAACGATATGGCATCGCTCGCCTGGCAGATTACCACATGATGGAGGTCGTGAAAAGCTGCCTGTATTACCATGAGCACCAGGAATCGGAGCACCGCCAGATCAAGGGACTCGGACTGGCAGCAAGCTCGCACTTGGTTGGTTGCTATCCGACTCACGAGAAGAACCTCCATTTCAGCGCTGCGGATATTCGAGTCGCGCTGTTCAGTCGTGTCTGCGAGCTCGTGCCTCTTGAGCTGGCTGACGTACCTGTCCACGGCAATTTGTTTTCTTGCGCGTTCAATGCGCTTGTCGACGTGGTCAGCGATGTGATCGAGCTGGACCCTTCCACCAAGTCGCTGGGAGATGTGTACACGTTGCCCGGCGAGGAGCGCTGGGAATGCTCGTCCGAACTCGCGCATGCACTTCTGAGCCACCACCTTGAGTTCGCCGACCACAAAGTACTCGAAGACGCAAATGCACGCATCGCTCACCTCGCTACTCCATCCGCAACGCAAAGCGGGACGCGCATTTCTGTCGACACCTTCCTTGCAATCTTCGTGACCACGTGGTTTGAATACGACCAACGACTCACCAAGAAGCTTCGCGACGGGTTTCGACGCCAACTGATGACTCTGTCTCCTTTTGGAGCCATGGCAGGCAAGAGCAGCGGCAAAGCGAAAGACAAACACGATCAGCTAGATGCTGATCCCCGTAGCAGCGAAATCGTGCGTCTCCAGAACACCATGAACGCAGCACCGACGGAACCGCCACTGGAGAGCTTGATGCGTATTTGTGCAGCGCTGCCGGACGAGCTCCTCTCCCCTTTGGACCTGGACGAGTTGCGAACCAATATCCACGGGATCGTAGAGGTCAACCAATCCCTTTCGGATCCTGGAAGAAAGCGACGCAAGTCTTCGCTCAAGAAAGGCTCGATCGCACTCGCTGCGCCAGCATCGGTCTGCATTGGAGGAGTCAGCGAGAAGGAATTTGTATTCACGGTTCTCCAATGCCTGCGTGCGCGGCGCAACTGCTATGGCATACGAACAAACAGTCGACTGCTGCCAGCGACCAAGATGAACCAAGTTTGCACAACCAAAACGCTCGCAGCTCTAAAAAAGCACGAACACGATGCTCACATACCTCTTGAAAAGCTTAAACCTGGTCTGGAGCGAAGAAGTGCGAAGTCGGCGACAAACTAAAGCGCTATGGAAACAGAGTTCACTGCACTGCTTCGCTTTTCGCGCATGATGCAAAAACAATGAGCACGAGAGCGACGCCAATCGAGAGATCCCGACACACAAAATCCAGACTTTCATTTCTCTCTCTTTCTTTCACTCTTTTGCCATAGAACAGTAAGCTTTTTGCTGCAGAAACTAGAGAATGAGAACGGGTGCCGAAGAATACAAAAAACAAACAAACAAAAACTACCAACTTACTGCAAGCGCACGTTTCGGGCGGCAGTGTTCATCCTCCTTGTCTTCGCGGCTTTCTTTCCTCCACGGCGCTGGAAAATGCGAAATGCAGACGCATCGCACTCTTCCCAGCATGTCCTAGATGTAGAACATGCAGTCGTAAAGGTTCTTGTGCAGACCGGAAAAGTCGAAGTTGGACGAGTTCGAGTGCCCGGAGCCCACCGTCGACGCCCCATCCGAGCCTTCGTTTAAGAAGAAGTTCGCACGAGCAGCGGCCAACTGCGCATAGTACACTGGCGGAACCACCGACACCGAGCGCGTGCAGCGCGCAAACGTGTAGCACAGGTTGTACGTCAGCTTCTGGATGTCGTCGGCCGACAACTTGTTTTCATCGTGGAGGACAGTGTAGTGCGCGGGACAGCTCGTCCCTTGGATGCCGCTGTGGCCATACAAGAAGAAATCAAAGCGGTGCGAGTCGACAATCCCCGTGTCGATTACAGTTCCAGGCTGGATGTTGCCGCTCCGGTCGCAGTCACGGTGGTTCAAGCCAAAGCCGCGCATGTGGTGGCGCTTGTTCACCACAACGAACGTCACAGGAGGAAGAAAGTCCTCAGACATCATCATGCAAGCCTTGCGCAGAGCCTTCATCTCGGTTTGCAGGATATCATAGAACTGCCCGTCGCTCACCCCATCTCGGTAATACACAATATGCTCGGGCTTCCGATGCGTCGTCTGGTAGTACGACAAAAACAAGTCGCGCAGCATGTACGGCAAGGTGCTGATATCATTTGACGCCTTCTGCGCCGCAACTCGAGCCACATACTTCGCCGAGTATCGATCAAGCGACGCGACCACAGACGCGATCGACGGACGAGAGCCCATTCCGGAGCGCGGGTGAGTGATGTTTGCGCCGATAATGATTGTTGGCGAGTTGCTCACGAGCGGCAAATGGTCACGAAGAATCGAGTTCTTACCGTTCAGCTTCATGTTGATCTTCATGCAGACGTTGGCGCAGTACTGCGCTTGCGACTTGGCTACGTTCGCTGCCACGATACACTGACTCGGGATGCCCAACACCGTGTCGGACATCCGCTTAATGTCACTGTAGGGTCCGACGCTCTTGTCCCTCTTGATGACCATGATCAGCTGTGGCGGTCCCAGGTTGCGGTTTTCTAGATCCCGGTAGCAAATTGTCATGAGCTCTTCGACTTGAGCAGCTCGATGGTGGTCCTGGTGAACGATCAAAGGATTCGTGTCGTGAATATCGATAGCGCACTTTTTCGCCACGTCGCACATTGTACCAATGAAGCGCTGGACGTCTCGCTCATTGATGTTCGCATGGATGACCACTCCCCAGTTGCGCAACGTCGCGCCTTCGACGAACTTTCGGTCGCGCAGGTTCCAGTTGCCCATATTAGGTCGCTCCGAAATATTGGCGTATTGGACTTCTGGGGTCTCGAGTACGCGAGCGTCAAGGTTCTCCATTCGCAAATCCACTTTCATGCCAAACGAAGAGAGGTATGGATCGTTCTCAAATCCTGCTCCGCGAACTTGGTCCATAATGTTTTCTTGGCGGATATTAGGTTTCTGGCTCGTCTGTCGGATGATCTCTGCCGTATCCAAGTCGTTGATATTGGAACAGCGCTGTCCAGGAGCAACTTCGCATACTTCGATCGGAAGGTACGTGGGTTTCTTCCGTCCGCCGATATTGACTGCAGGCAGATTAGGGAAACGGAGGGTAATGTTGTATCGCTGCGCAAAATAGTCCGCAACAGACACCTCCTTGCCGTCAATCTCGACCATCGTGGCGTCGACTGGCTGACTGCTGATGCCGTTGATTGGCTTCTTGCGGTCCACTCGATGCGTCGTGATCACTTCGATTTTCCGCAAAGCGCGCGATAAATTCTTCGCTTCACGCTCGCTTAGGTGGCGCACCTCTCGCGGCTCACGCGCATTCAGCGCAGCAAGGACCAAGTCCACGAGAGGTCCGGGAGCATAAAACACCGTAGCGGCTTGGTCCATGTTCAGCATCAATTTCTTCTGGGCGACGCGGATCGACTGGTGGTAGCCCCAGCAGAGCTCTTTGCCACCCTTGAGTGCATGCGTTTTCTTCATCGAGAAGAAATTACGTCCCACTGGAATCAATCTAATAAATAAGGCACAAACATTCGTCAGTGGTTGCCTCGATCAGACCTGGAAGCGTTTGCGAATGCACGAGCAAAAAGAACGCACCGCTGAGCACCCAAGTGGCGCGCTGCCACATCCAATGCCTGCAGCACGGGAAGCGGGTTCACGTCGGGGTTTGTATAATAGTCGGAGAGATCTTTCATGTTGATCGTCTCGACGTACTTTAACTTCACGGAAAAAGTTCGCGGTCCCCGTCCTTTGCGCTGCGCTTTCACTTCCGCCGACACCGGACCATCCGGATTCACTTCTTCAAAATCTTTCGCATCCCATGGCAGTCGGCGAGGTGAGTAGATAGCGGCCATCCCATCGTGAACGACGCGGATTCCGGCAAATTCCGACTCGTACTGCTGCAAGACAGCATTGATCACCATGCGAACCAGTGCCTTTCGGAGTGGACGCTCTGGACGGTCCCCTTGCGGCTTTCTGGCGTCCGAAGTGTCCGCCATCTCTACGTCTTGTCCCTTTGGCTCGTCTCCAGCCATCGCAGCATCTTTTACGTCCGCGCCTGAGCCTGGACCATACTTGGCATCGCTTTGGAGCGGGGTCAGTTCCACGGCAACGTGGTACTTGAAGATTTCAGCCATGGCTGGATCGACCGAAACGCCAAAGTAGTTTACAGCAATGGGGATGGTTTTCCCGTGGGTCGCGAAATTTGGACGTCGACAAATCAAAAACGACGTGTTGATCAGCTTGTGGTTGTCATCCACATCTCGAGCAGGCAGGCGGCCACTCCATTCCTCCTGGATCCGAGGATCAGCAATGGGCTCTCCAATGCTTTCGTACCCGGTGCCGCGGATGTCACCAGCGCCAGCGGAAGTGGGACCGCCTCCGCGACCACCTCCTCCGCGACCACCACCGCCGCCGTACCCGCCGCGACCGCCAAAACCACCACCACGATCGCCACGGCCGCCACGGTCATCGCGACCACCACGACCACCACGGTCGTCTCGCCCACCATATCCTCGGTCATCGCGACCGCCATATCCTCGGTCATCGCGTCCTCTGTACCCTCGGTCATCCCGAGCGCCACTCCCACGACTGTCACCTCCATAGGCGCTTCTCTGTCTATCGTCGTATCCCGCACTGTGACTGCTGCTGCTGCCGGCACCGTACCCCCTGTCGTCTCTGGAGCTTCCACTAGCGCTTCTGGAATACCCGCGGTCATCACGACCAGATGCAGCGTACTCGTCTTTGTAGCTCGCACTGGAGCCGTATCCGCCACGATCTCCATATCCGGACGAGCTGCCGTATCCACCGGAAACACTGCTGCGGTGGTAGTCACGGGAGCCGCCACTTCGGTCGTCATAGCCACCCGAGGCGCCGTATCCACCTGAGCTGCTTCGGTGGTAATCGTGGGAGCCGCCACCGCGGTCGTCGTAGCCAGAACTGCCGCCATATCCACCAGAGCTGCTGCGCTGGTAGTCGCCGTAGCCCGAAGCCTGGCTGCTGTATCCGCCTCTGGAGCTGTAGTCGCGCGAGTAGTCGCCGCCGTAGCCTCCAGACGACGAGGAGCGGGAATCGCCGTACCCACCACTGCTGGAGGGGTAATCGCTGTAGCCACTTCCGCCGCGGGAGTCGTATCCTCCACGTTGCTGGTCGTCGTATCCCCCACGACTGCCCGAAGCGGAGTAGTCACCATATCCGCCGCCACGGGAATCGTAGCCTCCTCGCGAATCGTAGCCACCACCACCACCTCCACCTCCACCTCCACTTGGTGCGCGGTTCGGGTCATCGTAACCGCCGTATCCGCCACCAGATGAGGACGATCCGTATCCACTGCGGCTGCGATCGTAGCCACCGCGGTCACTTCCGCCACCCCCGCTTCCGTCGCGGTAACTCATGTCTGTCTGCTTGTAATACAGTAGCGAAGGAGCAAGAGCTTCAGGTCTTCTTGCCACCGAGCTTTTCCCCTTGCTTTTATTTTATTTTATTTTATTTTGTTTATTTCCCTTTCTTGGCCGCGTTTCCAAAACTGGCGGAGTGAACAAGATCGACTCGAGCTTTGTGGTCGGTCGAATCGCAGCGACTTCAATTCAACACCTTTCCTTTCAACTAGAAACCTCGATACAAAAGAGGAGCGATCCGGTTGCTACATGAGAGGGGAAGTTTTCCCTCGCAACTGTGCGATCTCTGCATCCCTTTAGTGACTTAGTGACGCTTGCACAAAGAAGAGTGACATCGCTACTAAAATCAGACATTCAAGTGAGCAAACACAAAAAGCAAGATCGAATGCTGGCGACATCCATCAAGCCAGAAAACACTGGTTCATCTGGGATACAACGAATGCAAATGGTGGACGCTTCCTTGCTTCCGACACCATCGCCACCTTAGACGGCCGTGACGCGCTGCAGCATTTCCTGGTGCTTCCGCGGCGAGAGCACGTCTTCCTGCTGGTGGGTGTATGCTTCCGGGATCTCGAAGCATGTGGCATCGGGGGTACGCAGCTCCATGGTGTCAAAGCGGAACGTCGCCGAGATCGAGGGCACTAAGGGGAAGCAAAACTGCACGGGGAACCCGTCGATCAATTGCTACAGCATCGACGATAGGAAAGGACAGATAAAGCACATAGAATCGAGCAGTTAGTCGGTCACGTTTCTCTTACGACAGTGCGTCTCTGATCAGACTTCACAATGTCAACGCACGGCTTCGAAGAAGTCCTTCACGTTCTCAAACGCGCTTGTGGTCTTCGAGAGCACTTCGATCACGGGGAGGAATTCATGGACCTATCGACATGGGAGTGGCATTAGAACATCAGCACTACAATGGGACAGCAGAGCCAACACAAATATCCATTACACTCATGGGGAAATTGTCGCTCATGCACACGGTCGCGGAAAACGATTTCGACAATTCGCGACAGTGGGGCTGCACATGCACCATGGTCTGTCGCTTTGGATGCAGCGCTTGCAGCTCTTGCGGCAGCTCAGCGATGCGAACGCCAAACCAGTCCTCAAAGCGCACGACCTCTTCACGCGCGCGATGGTGGTCCAGCGAGTCCGACTCCACAGGATCGCATCCAAGCGCAGCCTTTTCTTGGCATCTGATGCGGAACCGCACACTCTTCTGGCTAGAACACGAAACGAAGAGTGCACGCATATTCGATTAGGAGCAGCCAAGTCTCGCATACGCGTAACAGTAAGTGTCTGACCGGAATCGGGAGAACGAGTTGTCCCACGTAAACACGACGGTGCCAGCACTTGGGGACTGGAAACACCCGCTTTGTTCCTTTTCATGAGAGGCACAGCGCTGCAGAGCGACAATGTCCTCCCAGTCCCCATCGTCGTCATCGCTTTCGCGAAGAAACTTGACGCCGAACGCGATATCGTACTGCTCGGTCGTAAACTCCCACGTCACCATTCCGCCCTCGCCGAGCTCCGTTGAGACCACATGCTTCGAACTCGCATCCACTACCACTTCGGTGGACTGCTTGTCAGAGAATGCGCTCGTGAGAGCTGAGAACGCTTTAATCGCAGTCGACGACTCCGCCTAACAGGCACACTGATCAATTCAACGAACCATTACGCGAGCACTGTCTCGAAAAATGGACTTACCGGTGCGACAGCTGATGACGAGGTCTTGTGGCTCTTGTTTTGCGGTTTCCGAAGACGGAGAACCGCCTCGACACCGCTCATCTCGTACACATTGGTGTTCTTCCATTGACCAATGTCTTGTGTACGACCCGACTTGGATAGCCATCGGTGCTTCTTTTCGAACGTTACGTGAGAGACATCAAAGCCCGTTGTGACAATGGATGTGGTCATCAAGAAGTGCACCATCGCATCCAAATCCGCATCCTCAAGCCGTATTCCAGGCGCAAGCAGACTCGTGCAGACCTGGTCTTCATGATCCAAGCAAAGGAAACGTGCGTTGGTGCCTAAGAGCAGGAACGACAGCTTGCCGCGCTTCCATGCACCGTTTTCAAAGCCAACCAGCGAAATATCAAAGCGGATGTCATGGTCTCTCTTCCAGATCTTGATCGTGTCCGAAGGAAGCCAGCGAGACACACCGGGAATCCAGGTTGACACGTCGACGTGGATCTCGCAATAGAAGTTCGGGACCTGCTCAAGTCGGGGACAAATCGTATTGATTTTCTTTTCCAGCAGTCCAGGCGCCTGCTCTTTTTCTTATGGTCGCCGGATTGAGCGAGGAGAAACACGTCAGCATTGGTTGGTGGAGAATGCATCCATGTGAGTGTAGGACACTCACGCATCGAAAGTGTGAGGTACGTACCTTTTTGGACGAGGAGACGAAGAATCTCTTCATTCTCCGAGGCGATCGCGTGATGCACCGTTTTCCATCCACACGTGTCACGCGAACGCACGCGAGCCCCAGCTTCCTGTTTCACCAAATAGTGTGGAGGGGAAAACAAAGAATGTACCCAATCAAAAGCGGTTAG
This sequence comes from Globisporangium heterothallicum, assembly GCA_023334155.1. NCBI lineage: Eukaryota > Oomycota > Peronosporomycetes > Pythiales > Pythiaceae > Globisporangium > Globisporangium heterothallicum. Next base: position 11,831 of record JAASGH010000191.1, read on the forward strand.
CTCAGTGAGCAACGACCAGGAAAGAAAAGACGTACGCACAATAAGGCAGTTCACGATCGCAACCGAGTTGCGGTGCGCGAATTTAAGCGCCAGGTGGAGCGCTCGATTGCCTCGCGCGTCGCGTGTCTCCAGGGCTTCTCGATCCCCTTGGAGGCACTCACGGATCTGCTTCAAGTTGCCATTCTGACCAACACCCACACATGAACACAACACGCACCAAAAGGCAACAGTCACGTCATCCGATGGCGCGCACGAAAAATCCATCCAAGTGTGATTCGGTGGTGATGGGTACATACCCATAGTGCGATGTGAAGCGGTGTCGGCATCGGCGATCTTTCTTGCGGCGTTGAATGAGGTGCCATCGCACGACCACCTGACGTTTCTTCTGGCGCTGATGCGGGTGTTCTTGGCGACGTCTCTCGTGGATCGCCCATACTAGAATGCGTCGTCCATCTGCTGCGGTTCTTCTCCGCAATGGAGATCCGCCAGTTGGCGGAATGCAGTCGAGCGAGCGAGTGACCTGTTCAATATGGACGAGGAGAGACTCTGGATGTGCGACATGTGCGGAATGCGACCACTCCGACATCAATGTGACAATCACTCTGCATTGGTCATCTGGAATAGTGTGCGCCACCTCATCGTGCCTAGTTTCTGCACCAGATGGATTTTTTGCAGAACCGTCTTGCATGCTCACCAACATTCCAGTGCTCCAATGTAGCACTGAATGTAGGTCGGGGGATGTGAGCGCGCGCCGATTGGCTGAAATCGCGACGGTGTCGACAGCACCGGCCACTATTGAAGCCCGTTTCTTAAATGCCGCCGAACGAACTCCACACTCTCTCTCTCTCTCGACTTTATTGTGGAATCTTCCCTCTCCCAGCCAAAGCGAATCAGTTTCGACGCACAGCAAGTGCACTAGAAAAGAGATGACGACTCTGATGGTCGCCACCGCTCCCCCACATGCCGCGCAGATCCAGCAGCAGCAGCAATCCCAGCAGCCGAAGCCGCGCATGCTCAAGCACTACCAGGTCGAGCACACGCTCGGCTCGGGTCTGCAGGGCAAAGTGAAACTGGGCATCGACACGAACACGAATGAGCGCGTCGCGCTCAAGATCATCGATTGCGCGAAACTGAACCGCAAGAGCATGATCAATGTGTACCGCGAAGTCGAAGCGATGGCGCGTGTGACGCACCCGAATGTACTCAAGTTGGTCGGCGTATTTGACGACCTACAGTACACGAAGAAAAGCGGCGACAGCAAGCAAGTGATCTTGATCGTTTTGGAACTCGCGACTGGCGGGGAACTCTTTGATTTTATGATGTACACGGGTTGCTTCTCGGAGTCGATTGCGCGCGCGTACTTTCAGCAGCTGGTGTGCGGACTGGAAGAGTGCCACCAGAACGGCGTGTATCACCGCGATATCAAGCCAGAGAACTTGCTCTTGGACGAAAACTTTGGGTTGAAGATTGCCGACTTCGGTCTCTCCGGCTTGCGGGAAGGAGCGAATGGCGCGATCACGGAGCTCTACACGCAGTGCGGCACGCGCTCTTATATGAGTCCAGAAGTGCTTTCGTGCTTGCCATACGAAGGCGAACCGTCCGATGTCTGGTCGGCTGGCGTCGTGCTGTTTATTATGCTCGCAGGTTTCCCGCCATTCCAGGTCGCGACGCGCCAGGATTGGTGGTTCCGTGCGTGTGCTGCGCGCCAATACGAAGCATTTTGGGCGGCGCATGCTCGCTCGGCGGTGTTCTCGACTGGCGCGATGGATCTGATGTCGCGCATTTTCTCTGTGAACCCTCAAGAACGCATCACGATCGCAGAAATCAAGGTATGGTTTCCAACCTAGTGTGTTTGTGTGTGCATGCGTACTGACGAGCCTGGTTGTGTTTGTATCTGCAAGGCTCACCCTTGGTTCTTGGAAAACACCATCACCACGGAGCACTTGCATGCAGATTTGCTTTCTCGAAAAGTGCAGGTCGAAGAAGAAAAGCGGAAAGAGCGTGAGCAGAAGCGCCAGAGTGCGACGAAGCAGATGGACGAAGAAGATGAGTTTGATCCTTTCAATATGAGTGTGATGCGATCAGTGGCGTCTTCAGTTGCGTCCTCCATCGTGTCGGAGCCTGGCTCGGATGTGCATGCTCCGCTGTATCCGAAAGATAGCGTCGCGCTGTACACCAGTTTCCAGTCCAAGTGTCCGCCAGCGGAGGTGCAAGAGCGTGTCGAGCGAGCGCTCTCGGACGTACCGGCTCGGTATGTCGCGAAGAAGAACCGATTCAAGACGAAGGTGGTGATGAAGGCCGGAGACGTGGGGTTTGCCGTGCGCATCTACTCCCTCGCCAATGTAAGCCCTTGCGATTGATTGCTTGTCGTTTGGTGTAGCGATGTATAGGTGCCTCGTTGTAGTTGCTTTTCCCTTTGCCATTTTCTTTGGATCTCTCCATTGCATTGATCACTTACCCCTTCGTTTCCTTTAATCGTTTTTTCGCTTGTCATTGCAGACCCCGGACCGTTGCGTTGTGGAATTCCGACGGACCACTGGCAACTGCTTGAAGTTCCAGGAAGTGTACAAGAAACTGAGCCTTGCGCTCGCAGACCTGGAATGGGATGAAACAAGCGACGCCGACGAGGACGCCGTGATCGAGCAAGAAAGCGGCGAAGAGCTGATCTCCGACGAAGCCATGATGATTTAACGGAATCTCCTTTCGATTTTGACAGTGAAGCAGCAGCAGCAGCAGTAGATGATGATGATAGTGTCTTAGTATTGTATTCCTCCTAATTTTTAAGGCCAACAACATGCATAGCAAGAACAAGAAATGAAGTGCCTCCCAAAAAGCAAACTGTCTGCATTTCTCTTCATTCGTTCGCATACTCGTCAGCGAACGATGCGCAATGACGAAATGCCAAATGCGTCTTCCTGCTGGTCCCGTTGGGGGAAAAGCTCGGCGCGCATGACTTCATTCAGGGCTTCAAGCGCTTTCCGCGCGTGGAAGACAACCACCGAGTCTCTCTCTGTGCGCTCGACGACCTTGAGCGTGTGGTACATGGGTTTGAGCTGCTCGGGCATGAGCTCCAGCATTTTCCACCCCATGAGTTGGATAAGGTACTTGAGCAAGAATGCAGCACCGCGTCGTACGGCGATGACGCTTTGCTGATGATCCCCGTTCGTATCCACTTCCATTTGCAGGATCCCAAACACGCACGTCATCACATCCACAAGGAACGGCTGCAGACTCCATTGCAGCAGCACACAGACTTCGGCCAGATTCGACAGACAACTCGCACGAAGTGTGGCTGCCACGACCTCTTCGCCATTCTCTCCAGCCTCTCCTTCCAATTTCGCGTCGTGTCCTTCAGCTTCTTTGCTTTCACCATCCGTACCACTACCACCGATCTCTTGAATGAGCTGGAATCGCGTGGATGTACGCGCGACGCGAGCGCTTTGACCACGTGGTGGACGAATGCAGTCCAGGTAGGCGTACACAAACACTTTGGCGTACTTGGCCAACGTTTCGCCGCATCGTTTCGCCGTGAAAAGAAGCGCCTCGCTGAGTTTGATGCGTTTTTCAAGCGAATGGGTACGATCACGCAGAGCACCCACAAGTAGTGGGATAGCAACCTCAGGATGAGCATCCGATAGCGTTGATAGTCCCTGCACGGCTGCAAGGAACACATAACTCTCACTGTCTTCTAAATGCGTCAGAAAGATCTGCACCAGTTGCTGAATCCGCGGAGTCCACTCCGGGTCTCGTCGCTGCTGCTGGCTTCTCCGCACGAGTTTCGTCAATGTGACCACGCCGCGGGCTCGTAACGGTACCAATGCGCTGCTGAGATCGTCTTGTGCTTCGTTAACCACTTGGGAGAAGGATCTATTGCCCATCCCTTGACTTGCGCTGTTGCGGTCATCGTCTACCCCACCACGCACCAGAATCCTCACTCGTGCATCACTCGCTAGTTCGGCGATCTCGGGACGTGGATGCTGCGACAGCACCTCCAAAACGGACAGCATCGACTGCAACTGCTTTTCTTCGCCTTCGCTTCGCTTCGATGCTCCTGCCTCCAAAATCGTCATGATCACGCCAAGGCAAATCGTCAGGATCTCATCGCCTTCAGTTTCGTCCTCGTCGTCGGATGTCGCTCGCCCGCCAATCTCTTCGACTAGCGCGCTGGACTGCAAATCATCGGTCGAGTCCACGATGGTTGCTTTCGTTTCGTTGTACGTCGCCAAGACTGTTGCGATGCAACTCAGAATGGCCTCCGCACTTCGCAGGACCGAGGGACCGAGGGACTCAATAATGGCAAGGAGCAGCGACAGAATCATCTCCACACCACTGGCATCTGAGGGACGTTTCGCGTCTTCATACAGACTCAGCATCCCGATACTATCCTTCTGGGGACTGGACGCGGCATTTCCTTGCTGCCTGTCGCTCGCTGGAGTAGTTTGCTTTCTCACTTCCATGTACGTCAGCAAGAGAGATGCAAACAGGTCTCCGACAACCTCTGACGACTCCAACTCTTTCGAGCAAAGTACCTCGGTCATAGTCATGACTAACACCTTCAGCGCCATTCTATCATCTTCCTCTTCGTGGTCTGCTGCGTCCCGCAATCGCATAGCGACTCCGCCACTTCCGCCAGCACAAAACTCCCGCAAAGGCTTCCACTCTGCACGCTGGTCTCTCTCGTAGCCGAATGCCAGCAGCGACTCGCGAAGAGGGGGGATGACAGGGAGGACGGCGAGTTGAAGCAGAACGGCGGCTCCTTTACACATTCGGATCCATGCTGAACAGCACACACGCTTGGTGAGCAAGTGAGGAACACACACAATGCACCATTTGAATCTCCCACGTACCAACAAGCGTCACTTGCAGAATCTGTGCGAGAACGCTTTTACTCATGACAGCAAAGCTGTACATGTGCAGCATAGGTCTGACTATCGGCGCAAGCGACTGCAACAGGTGCTGAGACGGCGGAGGACCACAGATCAAGAGCGTAGCGATCGTCACGCTTTCCAGCACTTCCTCCTCGGTCGCAATGAGAGTCGCATCCAATCGCGTATCTTCGTACAGCAACAGCGGCCGGAAGAGTTGCGCAACAAATTCGGAGTGGAAAACTGCAGGATTCTGGCACGCGATTTTGTCTGCGATCAAGACTGCAGTCTCACAGAGCAGTTTGCTACTGCGATAGGTAGGTGATAGCAGTTCTTTCACTTGTCGGCTGAGTGCTCGCGCGTACGTCGACGGCTCAACACCGCTGGGACATTGACAAATCTGGACAGAAAGCATTTTGCAGCAGCACATGAACACAAAGTGAAGACACGTCAATTGGAGAGAGCATCACGTTTCGGGTCACGCACCAATGTCGCGACTTGCACACGAGCCTGGGTATTGCCTTCTTCCACGGACCCAAGCAGCATTTCGATCGTTGTCATTACGCCACCCTCTTCCATTAACAGCTTCGACAACAGCTGACCGCAAAGCTGCTTGAAAGGCTTCAACGCCATCGCTTCCGAACTCGCCGTGGTTTGACCAAGAGCTGCGCGCAGACTGGTCATACTTAAGCGAAGTGGCAGCGCGCGCAGAACCATTTGGCGAAGCCGTGAAAACTCGGACTGGGTTGCGTTCGCGAACAGTGGACACGTTTCGCCATACACGAGCAGCACGACGAGCTCCACGACATACTTTGGGAGAAGAATCGGCTGGAATTGCGGTAGAAACAGTAGCTGCAGCATCGATTGCGTGATCGCGAGCAGTTCCTCTCCTTCCAAATCCGAGATGCTGATCTGCCGGGTTCCCCACTGCAGGACATTCTTTGATACTACGATACAATTCCATCCACAGTCAGCATAAAACAGTAAGTTGATAGTATCCTCACTACCGAAATAATGGAGTCTGCAGATACAGGAACGCACTCTCCAGGGTGCGGGTCGGTCGTCGTTTATCGATCGGTAAGAGGATTCCGGTCTCGACGCGCGGGTACGCTGCCCACGAAAACAGAACCTCCAGCGCTGCTTGGAGCACAGAATAGTCTCGAAGACTGAGCAGTCCAGCAGGTGCTACTGGACGTGCAGATGGCTTCCCCTTTGGAGCGTTCACCTCGCTTTCTTTCTACACACACACACACCGCATCGACATGCGTCGTCAACATCGCACACATACCTTACTCATGCACTCGTGCACAGCTGCGCTGTACCTCAAGTTGGTCGATTCGCTGCATGCACGCGCTGAGCTGTTGGAGTGCTGGCACCAATCCGCTTCTCCAGACACGCTCTCTGTCCGCTTCGCGTTGCTGCTGCTGCTCTGCGTCCGCATCTGGCGTTCCAGAGCTGCAGAGACTACGGATCGCTGCTTCGACGTCGACATCGATCTGTTCTTCCTTCTTGATGTCGCGCAGTGCGTCGACAAACGCCCGCAGCGCTCGCATGAGCTCCTGCTGTCGCTGCACCTCCGTCTCCATCCTCGCAATCGCAATAATGTCCATCAGAAAAGTCCGCATCGTTTGTTCCAGACAAGTCTAAACACGGGACATCCGGGACAGAGAATAGATTGTATTGTGCATTGCATCGATATTGAAATTGGCGGAAAGAAGCGAGAGCGTACTTTGCTCGTTGTCGGAAATAAGCAAGCAGTGACACACACTCTCCCTCTCTACTGCTGCTGAACCCGGTTTGCTGCGACCAGTGTCAAATTGCACAAAGGGATCAAACCGATTCTCTCTCTCTTCTCTCGTCTTATCATCGTCAAGATACCACAGGATCTCTCCTACGAGTGCTTCAAAATCAACAGCAGCGTCATGATGAAGATCAGCACGAGCAGCAACCCGATGCACTTCGCCGGTCGATTGCTTTTCTGGATCTTCTCCGCCTGCTCTAACTCCACGATGCCCTTCTCGGTTTGCTCCACCACTTGCTCCATATTGTAATCGATGCGATCTAAAATTGTGCCCTGGTCGATGACGAGAACCGCCAACTCCTTAAATATTGTTGCAAGCTCGGTGATCGATTCGGCGATGTGCTGGATTTCTTGGTCCCGCTCATTGATGAGGTCTTCTGCGATCTCGACTTCAGTGATCTGTGCTTTATTGAAACCCTGCACACGAAAGAAATGCAGTGAGAACGCAAGCAAGGAGCGAGGAAAGTTCCGCCGAGCATCGAGTTGGCATCCACACACACTCACCATGTCTAAACTTCGTCGCTCTGGCTTTGGATTATTGATGAAGTCAAACTCCACAGGTTCTGTCTTCTGCTTCTTGACGCGACCAAGATATTCTTTTTGCGTTTTGCGGAACTCGCCTGATAATGTCTGGAGCTGCGTCGCAAGCGCTCTGTTTGCATAGTGACGACGCGAGATCAGTATTTGCAGACGAAGTCCAGGAATGCATGTACACCGTAAGCACACACCTCTGTACGTTCTGCCGTGTCTTCGCATCAGCAGCAGATTGATCTTCACGACTCGCCATTTTCTGCAGTCCTCGCTCCGCGCTACGGAACTCGGCGGTGATCTGTTGGGTGACCTCTTCGATTTCCTGTTCGTGCTTCGACTCCGATCCGTCGAAGCGCACCATCAGCCTTTTCGTGTGCAGCTTGTTCAACTTGTCCACTGTCAAAGCGCACATAATAATTACGAAAGGGCTTGCGTTAACAAAAATGGACCCCCCCCCTCTTCTTCTTCTTCTTCTTGCAGCAACCCATGGACGCTTAAAATCACTTACTCATTTCTTTAATCCGCGCGACATGCTGGTTCGTTTCGCCGACGACATCGACCCATCCGGGGGCGATATCCACACGGGTCGAGTGCTCCCCACTCTTCATCAGCGCATTGCCTTCCTCCGACGGACCAACGATATTTCTGCGTCGAAGGCTCTTGGCTTTCGCATCGGACCGTAGCTGAACAAACGTCCGCGTCAGCTCTCGCGTCGCCATCCTTTCTTGCTCTTCACAACAACCGCTTGCTTGTATTCCCGATCGCCACACGCCGCGACAGCCAGACCAGACGTCGCAGGGAGAGTGTGTATATAAAGTCTTTCCCGCCACGCGCTTCGATCGCTGGATCTGGAAACTGCGCGCTTCGATCGGTTATTTTAAGGCAGTTTTCGCTTCCTTCTTTATCCGCTGTGTTTGTTGTGTGCGTTCCTCAGACCGCCATGCAGACTGATGTCAGCAACACAAGAAAAGAAAGCCTGCCGACTTCACTTTCGTACCCGGGTTCACCCAGGTCAGCAGAGAACGGGTCGAACCCGGCCCGCACCTCCATCGCAGATCGAGACCCGCCAACAACAGCATAAAACCTCACACTTCATCGACGAGGTTTTCTGAGGAACCATAAAAAGGAGCGCAGACCATCACTCTGCTCGATCGAAGTGAGGAGGGAGTTGAAGTTGGCGCCTCATTTTTTCCAATCCCTCGCAAGCGATGATGGCGGATTCCACTCGCGCATCACCACGCCTCACTCTTTAAAAGCAACCAGAGCGCACAGACGCAGCGGAGACGCGCGCCAGAGTTACATGGCGGCGAAGATGCGGGTCGCACAGCACTCGGTGTTGTCACTGCTCCTGCTGCTGAATACTTGGGGATGGTGTAGCGCGCAGAAGCTGCCGTTGACGACGTGGAGCTTCCAGTCGCACAATGGATCCGTCCGCATCGAGAATGCGAGCGTTCCAGGGACCTCCCACATGCACTTGCTGGACGCAGGCGTGATCGAAGATCCGTATTTGAGGTTCAACGAGCGGGAGTACGAATGGATCGCGAAAGAGACGTGGGTGTATGAAGCGCGGTTCGTCGTGGACGACAAAGATACACTTGCGAATAGCAAGTTGGTGTTTGAGAAGCTGGACGGCATCACGCAGATCTACGTGAACGGCGAGGCTCTTGCGTCTACGCTCGATTCTTTTATGTCGTATACGTTTGGGGTGGCAGAGTTGCTGGTGCGGGGCGAGAATGCTGTGAAAGTGGTCTTCACCCCAGCACTGGACTACGCTCTCAGCAAGGTACGCATGTGCAACCATTGCTGTGATGGAGGTGCGAGTCCGCAGCTCACTTGTGTTTGCTGTCGACAAACACCAGGCTGAGAACTACCCGTACTTCGTGCCTGCGACTCAAAACTTCAACACGTGGACTGAGCCAACCCATCGGTCGTTTATCAGGAAAGCAGGGTCTGACTTCGGATGGGATTGGGGTCCAGCATTCGCCACATCTGGTATCGCTGGCACCGCTTATATCGAGCTGGGGTCGTCTCTGCCTGAACTGAAGGACGTGGATGTGGTTCACACATTTCCATACGGCGAGCAAAACCTCTCAGTCGTGCATGTGACCATCAAGGTGTCAGTTGACGGGAAAGGTTTGCAGCACGAAAACATCACCTTTGAGCTATTTGTCAACGATGTCCTTCAAGCCACCGAGATGAAAAGCATCGGGAGTGATGAGAGCGAAGAAAGCGTTGTCGAGCTGTCGTAAGTGTCGGATGCTTGCATATTGCTTTTGGACGCTCGCCCTTCTGACATGCTCGCCCTTTTCCTAGATATATATTGGAAGATCCGATTCTGTGGTGGCCAAGTGGGTATGGCGATCCGTATCTATACGAGCTGAAGGTTAATGCTCGGAATGAGCGCTTCAACTCTTCTATTTCCCACAAAGCTGGCGTTCGCCACGTTACGTTGGTTCAAGACGATACGTCGGCTGGAAATACGACAGGGAAGACGTTTTACTTCAAGATTAATCAAGTCCCAGTTTTTATAAAAGGGGCGAATTGGATTCCCACCGATTCCTTTCCAACAAGAGTCCAGTCATCCAATGTCAAGCAGTTGATTAGAAGCGCGTATGAAGCGAACATGAATATGGTGCGTGAAGAGTGAACTCCATTTGCACAAATGGTTGTAACTTGGCAGCATATTAACCAGAGTGCCGATGCTTTAGATCCGTGTGTGGGGAGGCGGAAGATACGAATCCGATGCTTTCTACTCCGAATGCGATCGTTTGGGGATCTTGGTCTGGCAAGAGCTCATGTTTGCCTGTGGAATGTAAGTCCTATGCTTGGAAGCATTGCTTTTACAATGTGAATGCTCGCAAGTCTGACCACTGCTTGTGACCATTCGCAGGTATCCTCGCGACAATGGGTTTCTCCAACTCGTCAACGATGAGGTGAGGATGCAGGTGAAAAGGCTGCGAAAGTACACGAGCATTGCGATCTGGGGAGGAAACAACGAAAACGAGAATATGATGGAGCAGTTCGCGGATGGGTACTCGATGCCTCCGGGGACGACGTTCAACAGAGATATCGGTGTTGCGGACTACTCGAAGCTCTTCGTGGATCTTATCCAACCTATCTTTTCTTCGCTGGACTCATCCCGTCCATTCGTTGATACTTCGCCGTCGAATGGTTTGTATTCGGTGGACCCCTTCGTGAAGCGGTGGGGATCAGTGAATGGCATTGCATACGGGTAAGTGGTGGATGCTTGCAGCATCCTTTTCTAGGTCTTGTGTGTGTGTGTGATGCTAATAGCGCACTTTTTCCGATGTGCAGGGATGTGCACTTTTACAACTACGCAAGCGACTGTCAAGACTCCGAAACTTTCCCTCGCGCAAGGTTCATATCGGAGTTTGGGTTCCAGAGTGCGCCATCGAAGACGTCTCTATTGGAAGTCAGCAGCGATGCTGATTGGGATTCATTTCAGTCTTTCTGGAAGTTCTTGAAGTTTCGCGAGCGTCATGAGAATGGGACAGCGCAAATGCTGCATCAGCTCGAGCGTCGTTTTGTCGTTCCTTTCCCATTCAGTGACGAAGCGTGGCTGTCAATTCCTTACTCAAGCCAGAACTCCGAGACGCAATTCGGGTTCAGCATACCAGAACGCGTTGACTCGTACCTGTACCTGACCCAGATCCAGCAAGCGCTTTGCTACCAAACAGCGATCAGGACGTGGCGACGCGGAAAGAACGCGGATTTGGGAATGACTATGGGGATTTTGTACTGGCAATTGAACGACATTTGGCAAGGAACAAGCTGGTCCAGTGTGGAGTTCTCGGGGCGGTGGAAGAGTTTGCACTACTTCGTGAGACGCGAGTTTGCTCCATTCATTATTTCCATCCATGAACACAAAGCAAGCGGTGTCGTCGAAGTGCACGGAGTCAGCGATATCCCTGAAGAACTCGGCATTGAGGTTGTCTATGAGTTGCGAAAGACGAGATGCGGCAGTCTTGTCAAGAACATGACTGACGACCTTGTGCTTCACCCTTTGGTAAGTCGCAAGTCCTTCTCATTGCATGCGAGCGTGTTTCCTGTTGTATGAACAATGTCTGTGGTCACAGGAAAGCAAGAAAGTGCGAAGCTTTGGCGTGGAGGAGATTTTAGATCGAGAAGAAACATCTTGCACCAGGAAGTCTTGTTTCCTCCACGTTCGATGCCACTCGAAGTCACCGAAAAGCCTCGATGCTCACTCTTTGTGCGACGACGTCTACCATTTCTTCGCACCATACAAGTCCTTGGATCTGGGGAAGGGGAGCATCGAGATCGAGTCTGTGAAAGCGCCATCGTCAACATCGTTCGAAGTGACGGTTCGGTCGAGCGCGTTCGTGGCTCTTTTCGTGGAGCTGCAGTCTTCGCATCCGCGCGGGTTCTGGAGCGAAAACTCATTTTTGATGCTGCCAAGTCAAGCGAAAGTATTGACGTACACAGGATTCGACGCCGAGTCGGTCGGCGACGTTCTGCCGTCCATTGACGCATTCAAGGAAAGTCTCAGCGTGAAATGGCTGCAGAAAATCTACGATGACACGCTCTCGACGGCGGCAGTGGAATGAAGCGAGTGAGGTTGTAAATCAGAAAGGCGTTGAAGTGGTAAACGAGATTTGAGTTTCTGATTTGTATTCCTTATGCATCTTTTATCATCACCACACGAAATCCTATCGGCAAGAAACTACCATGGAATGACGGTAAAAAGGATAGACACATGCAACCAAAAGTCAACCAAATACAACACGTAGACGACACTCCTGTGGCCAACTCCTACCAGCTACCTGTGGCTGAGTAAGTTTCTCCCTGGTCCACTAGACTTGTACGACTTCATCCTTGCATCGCTTAGACTCCGTAGCTCCGCTGGTACGAGTTTTGCTGACCAGGGACGTACGGAGGTGGAGCTTGAGCAGGAGCGCCTTCTTGAGCAGAAAGCGCATACGTTTCCGTCACGGCCAGAAGCGAATCGTTGTAGAGACCCATTGTCACCTCCAGATCTTCTTGGCATTGCATCGCCCGCGGAATCAAATCCACATTCGCGAACGGGTTGTCCAGGTTCGCAGAGATTTGAAGGCGAGGCAGCAATTGCACACAAACCTTCAAGTGGTGCTGAACCGTTGGGTCACGACGCAAGTCGCCGCGCGAGTTACGGATCGACCCGTTCAGCATCGCCACAGCCTGCTCCGTGTGTGTCAGCTCTTCTTCGTCGAACGGAGTTGGCAGCTCCGTTGGCAAGCGAGCCAACTCTCGAGCAGCAAGAGCTTCAGCTCCGCCCGCGTTGATGTTCAATTGCCCACCATACCCACCCGGAGCACCCTCATCCGTAGCGCCAGAAGTTGCACTCAGCAGCTGGCGGCGGTATTGCTCAACTTGGCGCGACAAATTCAAGAAACGATCGAGCTCCGGAACGTTCAAAGTCTCCGGCAGACGAGCGCAAATGTCGAGCACTTGACTCAAGTAGCTCTCCAGTCCTCGCTTTCTTTCCTCAACAATCTCGCTCGAGTTACCGGTCTTGCCACCAAACATGCCGCCAAGACGGTGCTTACGAGGGAAGTTCGGCAGAGTAGCAACGGTTGCAGGGATCTTGTGCTTGAGGTCCTTGTGAAGACGCTCAAAGACACTGAAACGGTGGGAGACCAGCCACGTGGTGGGTTCTTGAGCGTCTCTTGGCTGCCATTCGCAGCGCAAGACGTACACCGTGTACTCAGCATAGTTGTCATCTTGCAAAATCTGTGTGCGATGCATTTGGCACTGGAAGACTCCGTCGTGAATGATGATGCGGTGTCCATCCATTCCGAACGAACCGAGAGGAGCCGTCAGCGTGCTTACTTGACGCGACATCGAGCGAGAACGGTAGCCGTATTGGTCAGCAATGCCAGCATCGTCGCTAGTGGTCAAGAGAGAGCCACAGTCGTCGCAGTGGTTGCCGTTAGCAGTGTTGTTGGTAGTGCCACACGCTGGGCAACGGATCTGAATGCCGTACACTCCAGCAGAGTACAGACGACTGAGCGACTCTTCCTGCTCAGCACTCAAAGCAGCTCCCGACGGTTCATCCGACGGCGGTTCCAACAGGAATGGCACGAGCTCGTCGTACTCGGTCTGGGCAATCGCGCCGCTAAGAAGAAGCTCGTTGAGCTGCTGCAATTGCTCTCTGTTTTCTTGCGAAACGTCATCCGGGATTTCAACAATGTGCACTTGTCCTGCGGCTCCAGCCATTGTGTTGACCTGAGCGAGACCGCTCAAAAGACTCGCACTCACACTTGCTGCCTGCAACAGCGCTTGCTCTTTGCGGCGCTCAGCCTCTTCGCGCTCTCTGGCAATCCGCATCTCCAGCTCACGAGCTTCAGCGATCGCGCGCAGCTCGGCTTGGCGCTCGTGCTCAACCGCAGCGGACGCTTCTGCCGCGGCAGCTTCAGCTTCACGCACAGCAATTGCCGCTTCCTGAGCAAGCTTAATCGCTTCTTCTTCCGCGCGTCTTGCTTCTTCTTCCATTAGACGACGATCGCTTTCAGCTGCAGCCCGAGCCATACTCTCCCGACGAGCCTGCTCCGCCGCAAAGCGAGCAGCTTCTTCTCTGCGCTTGGCCTCTTCGGCTTGGCGTCTTGCTTCCTCGGCGCGAGCGGCAGCAATCGCAATCAGCTCTTGCTTCTTGGATTTAAACAGTCGGCGCGCTTGGTGGCCACGGAAGATCGCTTGAACAACTAAAGCCGCGGTTCTTTGCTTCTTAAACTCGCGGCGAATCGAAAGACCGCGCCACCATTGCTGAATGCGAACGACAGAGTCGCGGCGGAATTGGATCTTGCGCAAAAGTTTCTTGAACACGTTCTGCGTGATAACCTTTGCGAGACCAACGCGCCAGCGACGACGAGCGAGCCACAGCTTCATTCTCGCCACGATGCGAGGTCCGTCAACAGCCCAATTGATCTTCAGGATGGAGTCCAAAAGAGCAATCTTCCCAGCCTTAAAGAACAGCTTCGTGATACCAAGCTTGTACGCATCCATTGGGACCTGGAAAGCCCAAAGGATGGCAGTGATCAGGGTGGGATCGCTTTGACTGGCAAACAAACGCTGGGCATCTGGAGGCATGAACTTCTTGTACGCCGTAACGAGCTCAGTGTAGCCCACACGCGTAGGAAGTCCCACTTTCAGCACTTGCGCGGTTTGCATGATCCCTTGGCAACGCAGCTGGCCGACGACATAGCGTGGGTCAAACATCCCGACTCGCATCAAAGCGTTCGGCTTAATACAACGGATAAAGTTGCAGCGAGTGGCATCTAAAGTGTCGACAAGCTCTTGCATCTGCTTGGAGAACTTCGCAGCCACGCTCTTGAGCACCTTCTTCTTGCCTGGTCTATCTTCCTCAGCACCCTGGAAGAACGCAACAGCCAAATGGTTCGACGATCCCAAGAACAAGCTCGACATATCTTGAGGAATCGAATCGTTGTTTTTGTCCATGAACGCACCGATCGTGTACGAAACAGAGCCAGCAAAGTGGCGCACAATGAACATGTGCTGCATATCCTTAGGGTGAGGTCGTGGGAAGTACGCGTTCTTCGAGTGCTTGCGGTGCAACGCAGCCAGAAACTTCTCGTCACTTGGTTGTGGGTTCATGGCTTCAGCATCCAAGATGCTCAAAATACCATCCGGCTTGGCAGCGATCAAGTCGACGCATTCGCGGTTATCTGGCCATTTGATTTTACCGACGGTGATACCTTCGCGCTTGTACAACTCCATTTCGGCAATGAACACTTGGTTGTTGAACGTGGCTTGAAGCACTTCATTCGTGTAGTTGATGAGCAGCTGTTCGTAGTCGTTGCGCTGGAAAGACTCAAAACCGAAGATATCCAGCACGCCAATGTATGGCAGTGGAGCAGGATCTTGGCCCAACGACGAGTTCACTTGAACAATCACCCAGTCGAACAGGCGACCATAGAGTGCCTTCGCAATGGCATCACGAGCGTAAATCGCATTTTGAGCGTTGCGACGCACCGTGTACGTTTCTTCGCGCGTCACAATGTCACGCTCCATGATCACCTTCGCAAGCGCCGCTTCTCGCACACCAAGCAATTGCGCAGCCATGGACAATGCTGTCTTGGCCGAAGACTTCTGGATGATAGCAGCCTCACCTTCAGGGGTGTCTTCTTCATCGAAATCGATGTTACCGATGTGCAGCAGACCCGCGATCACCGAGAAAATAACGTGCTGCAGTTTGTCGTCCATGCCAACACAGCTCAGACCACGCACAACGTCTCCAAAGCACGCGCGGTCGTCCGTGTCTTCCGCGACGTAGCAGTTGCTTTGATTCAGGTATCCGTAGTCTTCTGGCTTCGTCAGCTTGAATTCGCTTTTAGCAGCAGCGGTGGCACCGGCAAGCAACTGGTAAAAAATGTGGAAGTTGCGCTCACCATCGACTTGGTAGACGAGACGCGATTTCTCGAGCAGGTACGTCTCGACAAACGCACCAGCAAGCTTGAACTCGCCGTCCGACGTGAATTGCAGCTTCATGAACTTACCGAAACGACTCGAGTTGTGGTTTCGCAACGTCTTGGCGTTACCAAAGGCTTCCAAGATAGGGTTCTGCTCGATCAAGCGGTGATCGAGCGATGTGCCGTGCTGCTTGCGGTCCTTGGAGAGGGCTTCAATTTCTTCGCCACGGGCTTTCTTGCCGTAGAGACCTCTCGTGGTCAGGTGCTTCAACACAATCTTGGAGGATTCCGTTTTACCGGCACCACTCTGTACACACGCAACGAAACAACAGCATGATGATCAGTTCGCAGTCCAGAACAAACCAAAAGCTCTCCAGCTAAACGTAGGTCTGTTCGTCTTACCTCTCCACTGATCACAACCGACTGGTTCGTAGGCTGGTCTGTGCCCGAGTTGTACACCATTTGCTGGTACGCCATCTCAGCAATCGCGTACGGGTGCGGCGCACTGGTCGAGTTGTTCACAACCTCACTCACACGCGGGTTGGGCAGATCTTGCAGCGGGTTGACTGCGATCAGCACATTCGCCATAAACGTGTATGGCTTCTGTCCTCGCCCATCGCCGCCGTCCATCTTGGATCGTTCCGCAAGGTTGTGCAGCACACCGGCTTCGTGGATGTAGTACAACGCCGTCATGTCATCGGTGACACGCGGGTTTTGCGGGAGCGCGAGTCCGCGATCGACTTGCTGCACTTTGCCCGCTTGGGTACGCACAGTCACTTTGAGACCCCCAATGGCCATGACGGTCGCTTTGTCCCAGACCTGTTCCTGGCCGGGCACCCAAATGGTGTTGCCGACTTCGACAGGGAGCACCTCCACATCGGTCTCGAGCTTGGACGCCTGCTTGTGGATTGGCACCGGGGTTGCCATCTCTTTCTCTCTTTCTTCTTCTCTCTCTTTCCTCTCTCTCTCTCTCTCTTGGCGCTTTTCGCGACTGGTCTCCTTCTCTCAACCTTGGTGTCCTTCTGGTCGGAGTCCTTTGTGTGTGGGGAGGGACTCGAAACGGGGGACTTGGTCGGCTTGAAGTGAAAGAAAGAATCATCCCGAAACGACCGACACAGACAGAAGCAAAAGAGGGAGGTCGGAAAGCTCCTGTTCTCTGACTGGAGTATCGACTTCGTGATTGGACGAAATGAACCGTCAGTACAACGGGGATTGGCTGGATGCATGCCAGAACTTTGAGATCGGCAGCGGATTGGCAGAAAGTGAGAGAGCTTTTTTCGAAAAACATCCGGTTTGTGGGTTTCAGCCAATGAGAATGCGCCATCGAAGAGCAAAAATGTCCAGCTCCTCTGTCTATCTGTCTGTCTGTATTGGAGGGGAGGGGAAGGGGGTTCAACCAACCCTACCCCGCTTCGAAACACAATCGAGCGATCGCACCTTTGCACAAATGCAGCAGCTCGCTCTCTCTCTCTCTCTCTCTTGTCGACCACAAACCTCTCATTGTGCGAAACGACCCGTCATATCGCCTACCACGTAAACTGCAGACTCACCTCCTTTCAATGCTCTCGCACTGTGGTCACTACAAAAAGGTTTATCGTAAATGGGGAATACAATACAAAACAGCAGCTCTGTGCACTGCAAGCGGGTACGTCAGTCGCCAGATCCAATCGACCAAAGAAAGGGGCGACGAAACTCCATGCCCCTCATTGTGCATGCATCCACTTCCGTCCAGGTCGCGGCGACTTCAGAAGACTACTACAGGATAGCGATCGTACGAAAAGATAACGAGTCCATTGCGACGGAGCTCTGGATCTCTTGTCCGTTCTTGCAGCACAAGCGCAGGTGCATAAGGAGAAGACGACAAGCGTGGGGTTATTTATTTATTTGTGAATGTGTGTTTGTGTGGGTATCCTGTTTGTTGCTGCTTTGGAAGGAGACTGATAGGAGGAGGGAACTGGACAAATGGACGGGCGAAGAACTTTCTCGACATAAATACAATCGATGCGCTTCCCTTCAGTCGGACGCAGAGAAGAACTACAGATACGAATGTGGGAACCAGCGAGACTCGATTCATTTGGCAGCTTGAAGTCAGCCAGCTCGCACGCCAATGTCATTCGTCGAGGGACCATGCATCCTGGTGCGCTCGCTCGCTTACTTCTTGGTCGCCACTCCGAAGCGTTCCATGCGCTTCTGTCGCTTTTCCTCAAACTGCAAAAAAGAGGTGAGACAGCACATTCGTGTGAGTCGCTCCGCCGGACTGAACTTACTCGGGGCGGACCATTTCGTCCAAGAGATGTGGAAGATATAGAGAGGTGGAAGATGGGCACGTACCACATCGGGGGTCTCTAGATTGAAGCGCTTCGCACGATCCAGACGACGCTTCTTCTCGTCATTCAGCCCGAAGCGATCGGCGCGCGCTTCTTTCTTCAAGTCGAGCTGTTGCGAGACGACAGTAGCAACAAAACACGCGTTAGGATCTCGTCGCACCACGGACGCTGGCGTCCTTGCAACATACCGTCTCGGGGGTCTCCAAGTTAAAGCGCTCCGCGCGTTTCAGCTTCTTTGCGCGCTCTTCTTCAGTAAGCGCTGCTGTGCCGACAACAAGTTAGCACCAAAGCATCTCGCTGACCATACACATCCACGCGGTGATCAAAGAAAGCACCTACCTCCGCTGCCAATGTTGAAGCGCTTGGCACGTTCCGACTGAATGCAAACAAATAACGATCCATATAAGTAAACAGTAGCGCTCCGCAAGACAACAGCATCTCTCTGTCTCAACAACAGCTATGAAGTACCAGTTTGTCTTCGTGTTTGAGTGGGATACCAAACTTGGCTGCGCGAGCTTTTCGCTTCTCTTCTTCTGTCAGTGGCTGCACTGCGGATCCGCTATCTGCTGCTGCTGGGGTGGCTTCCGCGACTGGTACATCTTTCGCTGCTGCCGCTGGCTCCGAGGTGGCGGCGGCGGCGACACTGGAGGTCGTCACAGCGCTCGCTGGCGTCGCGACCACAGGTTCCGCCGCCTTCTTCGCCACTGGAGCTGCTGGCTCGTTCGCTTCTTTCTTCTTCGCCGCCACGACCTGCTTCTTCGGACTCGAGCTCACGGCAGTCGCTGATGCTGCCGATGCTGCAGCTGCTGGTTTCGCCGCCGCATCTTCCGTTGGTGGCGCGAGCTCCTCCAGCTCCTGCGCTTCGCTGCCAAACTCTTCCTCGTCAAGCGCGAGCTCCAGCCGCTGGATGAGCTCCGACTTGAGACCATTAGAGCTGAGTCCGCGGGACTCGAGCGCAGCGCGCAGCTCGCTAACTTTCATCTTCTTCGGGACCATCGCAGTCGACATGGTGTCGCGGGATACGGGATAACAAACAGAGCGATCTCTTGGTCGAG
Organism: Globisporangium heterothallicum; assembly: GCA_023334155.1. Lineage (NCBI taxonomy): Eukaryota > Oomycota > Peronosporomycetes > Pythiales > Pythiaceae > Globisporangium > Globisporangium heterothallicum. The sequence continues at coordinate 30,854 of JAASGH010000191.1, forward strand.
TGGCTCTTTATTTCGTCGATGTTGTTGTTGGGGGGAGGGGGCGATATTGGTGCGAAGCAAAAGGAAGGGGAGGATGGGATCCCTCTCGAAACCGATTTCGAACAGTGATATGAAGCGACGCTTTCAGTCGCATCAGGGATCATCCCGTTAAGAACCGATTCGAAAGTGGAGCAAACAGTTTGTATTCATAAACGGCGAAGCAGTTAGTCAAGACTGCGATTCGGTTCGCCTAGTATCGCTTCGGCGCAGTGAACTCCTTCGTCCATCGAGTCATGTCGATCGGGTGCGATTCCTCCGACGCCGACGCATCTTCCTGCCACACTTTGATGGTTTTGTCCGCTTCGCACGTGATCAAACGTCTGAAGACATACACAAAGAGAGAGACGTAATGGTGAGTCGCCTTCTCTGGGTGGACACACGAAGCACCAGCAGGTAATCGAGACACACAAACAGGTACGTACAGCCCAGTCTTGTCGAAAGTGGACGCGTAAATCCCCGCTTCGCTGTCGAGCGAGCCCGGTTGCGCCTTCGTCACTTCGTCCTGGAAACAGTACCCAGTGCTGTAATCCCAGAAACGCATCGAGCCGTTGTCCGCACCAGACACCATGACCCCGTCTTGGTTGATCGCCAACGAGTTGATGATCGCATTGTGACCCGAGAAATTGCGCAGGAAACGACCTTCTTTCGCTTCCCATTTCTTGATATTGTCCGCGGCACCCGACATGAACGTGTGGTCCTATTGACAGCAAGCAGCAGTAGCAACAGGTCCGTCTTGGTTAGACAGCACGACCACCATCATGACACTGCGACGAGCATTGAAGTTGCTTACAATAGGAGACTTCGCGATCGCACGAACCGCCTTCTTGTGATTTGTCAACGTTGTCATGACTTTGCCAGCAGCCAGATCCCACAACTGTAGTTCGCATCATAGAGAAAACAACAGCAAAACAATCAGCGTTCACCCACAGCATAGTGGATGCAAGTGGAGGAGAGAGAGAGAGCAATACCTTCACAGTGCTGTCACTGGAGCCGGTAATAATCTGAGGATCGGTGGCTTGCGTTTCCATGGCCCACACGGTACCCTGGTGGCCAGAGAGAACGTGGATTTGGTTCTTGGTCCGCATGTCCCACACCTAAGAGCAACACCGCATCCACAGGATATCCGGTTGGTCATTGGTATGCCACAACTTTGTCCAATCAACCAACGCAACAGTCAACACACGTACTCGGGCGACGGCATCTCGCCCTCCAGTCACCAGCACATCGAGCGTTGGATGGATCTTCAGCGAAAACACACCCGACAGGTGGCCGTGGTAGCTTCGGATCACTTTGTTGTACTCCAGATCCCAACCTAGGATTGCATTCAGCGTGTCCCAAACAGCGTCAGAACACACACACGCGCACTCGATATCTACAAGGGGGACCACATCGAAATGGATACTCACAAAGAACTTTCTTGTCTTCACCCGCGGAAAACAGATACGGATGGCGCGGACTGACTTCCAAGCCACGAATCGCGTTGATGTGACCCGTGAGGGTGAGCTTGAGCTGTCCCGACGCGAGATCCCAGACCTGGCACAGATGCACAAAGAAGTGAGTTTGCACGGCATTCGACGACCAGGTGTATGCTAGCGTGCGTCGCACTACTATCCTATACCTTGATGGTTCGATCCGCTGAACCCGTGACGAACCAGTCGTTCGTCGGGTCGACGGCCACCGCGCGCACCCAGCCGAGATGGCCAGCGATGACGCGCTTGAGTTTCCACGGCGCGTGCCACTTTGGCTTGGGGACTTCCGTCGCGCGCCGCCGCACGATCGCGCTCGTCCCGAACTGCGCAGCGGTCTCGGTTTGCTTCTTGTACTCGATGACCGCCGACGAGCCCGCATGGCCACCATTCGCTGCGAGACTGGTGCACCAGAGAGGACGCACAGCAGAGTGCGTGGAGAAGTGGGTGAGTGCATCGACTCGCAAAACACAAGACACCGCCGAAGCAGTACGTACACTTTTTGTTTCTTGCGCGCCAGCTCCGCTTCGGCTTCCTTTGCGACCTGCGCCACAAACGACTTGTCCGCATCGCCGCCACCTTCAATCGAAACACCTGACACAATGAGAGGCAACAACAGTGTCAGCAAACGTAGACACGTGCAGTGTCCACTACCGACACTACACACACCTGGAGCCGAAGGAACTGCGTGGCCCCCAAGCACCACATCGCCGCTTGCTTCCGAGGTGTCCGCTGATCGCAACGCCGGCACGACCTCGGAGTGTCCGAGATCTTGTGCCGTCAAAGCGGTCGCAGGTTTCACGTCCAACAGCGACTCGGGCAAATGCAGGTACGTGTCGTTCAGCTTCGTGTGGATGCGAACTTTTTTACTGCGGAGCAGTATTCGCATACATAGGAGCACACATACACACACATACAATCAGCGTAAGAATGACAGCATTGCTCAGACAGGAAAAAGAAGCAGTCAGCACCTTGGCGCGTAGTCGAGCGCAGTGCTGGTGCTGCGCTTCGTGAGCGAGAACATCTCGGCCGTTCGCAGCACCGATGCCTGGATGCGCGTCTCGACATCCGAGACGGCGACAGTGTCATGTCCCCCGCCGTCGGTCTTGCTCAAAGCAGCAGCAGGAGTAGGTGCCATTTTCCTTCTGTATCTCGCTTGTTGTTGAGTATTTATTCCCCGCTTTGTTTGTTCCAGTCAAAGGCGCGTAACCTGTTGTTGGAGCAAAATCGTAGCCCGAGCAGGTTACACGGTCATCGCTAAGTAGACAGCTGGATGTCAACCTATTTGTGGTCGACCATTTGAAGTGTGCATACGCTACAGCGACAATCGTATAAACGAGATGCACCACAACAGTAGATTCTTGCAATCGTTCGGAATATGGATATAACTTTCAAGAGACGATGAAGAAATGGAAGCACATTCACAATAGATTTGACAATCCACAATCTATTCTGCAATGTTCAACGATGCATCGATCAATCTTGAATCCACACTGCCAGAATCCGACGATGCGAGCACCACACGAACGCCTCAAGCGCACACATAGCACTCTACTACAAGTGTCGCCTCGAGTGTCAAGATACTGGAGTTCAAGCCCGCATTTCTATGCATCCCAATCTACTCCTTTCACACTCATTGAAACCAAAAAAATGAATATGAAGGAATCGTGTTGAACGGTTTTGAGAGAAACAATATCCACCGAGAGCCACAACTACACTCTGTCCACAGGATACATCCATGGATGACGCACCAAGTCAGACGTACCTCACTGCATCTGCACGAGTGGCGTGGTTTCCCCCGCGAGACTCGAGCGGCTTCCACTGCGACGACGCTTCACGGACCACACCACCACCGCTGGCGCAGCGAACA
>JAASGH010000192.1:0-34212 GCA_023334155.1 Globisporangium heterothallicum
AACACAACCCTTTTACACACCTCAACAGCGACAACCACCACCATCACACACTCCCCACCATCCCTTTCACACCCTACTCCACTTCCACACCCATACACAACCCCACCAACTCCACATCGACCATCTCCGTCCATCGCGACTCCATTTGAGACCTAAAGTGCAGTCCACCTTCTGTCGCTTGATGAAACCTGAAAATCGTGCGCTTGTAACCACACCGTGAAGCACCAAGATATCGTATGCAGCCTTCAACGCTTGGAACACAAAATCCCGCTTTCGGCTTGCACCCATGACGCGAAACCCAGCTGAATGCGTCTCCACGGACTTCACCATCGTCGATAATTCCTTCCAAGTCACACCACGGTCGATGATTCCGCTCTCATCACGGCAGGTGTCGACGTCGTCGTCGCTGGAACTCATCATCCAGTCAAAACTCTCTTCACAAATGTGTCGAATTGCTTGGAACATACAATCGTGTCGCTCGTTGTCTCCCATCAGACGCTCTGATATCCGTGTTGAAGAAGTCCTTGGAATTCATCACTTTCGCGCTCGCGATCACCACCTGCTGCATTCCTGCTTTCCATCTCGGTAATGTATTCCTTCCACCGATCCACAATCTCGAGATGCGGATACAATCCATCCTCGAGCAAGCGATCCTTCGACTCCCACCCTCCAGTGCGGTCGGCTCACTTCACGAGGTACTCAGTGCCTCGCTCTGTCACTCGTTGATCTACCACACGGTACACTTCATGGAGCGATTCTTTCGGTTTCGGAACACTTTTCTTGGATTTCGGAGCTCCTCCGCACCAGGAACTCGACCCACCTCGATTTCTCGCAATTTCTTCGACTGGGACCGCTTCAATGCTCCGTCTTCACCCGAATCACGCGGAGGAGCAGGAACTACACCAACAATCTCCTCTGCAACACCCTGCAGTGGTCCAACCATTACATGACTCGAATGTGTAGCTGCAAAATGTAGGACATTGTACCCTTTTTTGTTGTAAGGGGCTTTCCATCTGTTCGAAAGGGTGTTTTGCACTTTCTCTCGACACACATCCCCTTTCGCTGGAGATCCAATTTGCAACAGTGACTCCTGTTTGATCGACCGGTGTCTCTAATCGGGGGTCGTTTTGTGACGGATTTGGTTTTTCTTTTCTGATATTTGGTCGGGTCTGCTCGATTGTCAACTCTCCGAAAAAAGCAATCGGACCCACCCACCCACCCGTCCGTTAGGATACAATCACAAAAATAGACCCACCCATATTCAGCATTTTGAAGGAAAAAGAAAAGCGCACGAGCAAGCGACGCACGCACCGAAGCAGCGACGGATTGCGGACACTCCTGTCGCACTTCCCCTCCAGCTTCATTCCGATTACACCGCCACTCGCCGCCGATCCGTATCGAACCCATAGCTCGCAATACACTCATTCATTCGTCCATTGCAGCACCAGATAGCGAGAGAAACACGATGGCTGATGTGGAGCAGCATTGCGCACTTCCGCACGCGAGCCAGGCGCACTTGAAGATGGCTTCATGCGAGAAGGAAGAGGACAGTGTAGTTTCAATATGCCGCGCGTCGCTCGTTGAGTGCGAGAAAGCGGACGGTGGCGGCGATGCGTCCCAGCGATCGGTGCATGATTCAACATTGAGAAGTCTGACCTCGAGTGGTGTGGAAGATGACGATGCATCGGTGCTGGGTGCGAGCTCCTACAGCGAGAGAAGTGACGATGTTGAAGACGTGATGAGGGAGGATGCAAACAGCCCGGGAATAGCGACAACGCGACGCCGGAAGCGGAAGAAACCACAAGACTTGAAAGCGTGCATGCAGTCGATGAAAGGACAAGTGGTGTTCCTACAGACCATGATGGAGAAGATAGCGGTCATTGAGAAAGAGCGTCGTTTGAGTGGGCACCACGAAGACTCTTTCGGCGACGTGAGTGGGCTGTCGTTTTCGTCGCTGTCTCCCGTGCGGAAATCAAGTGTCGATGTGATTGCGTTGCCGGATGCGCATTTCAAGAAAGAGATGCTTTTTTTGGACAATTGGGACCTGGACCACGGTGAAGAGCATGGCTATTCGAGGTCGTCATCACGCACAGAGAGCACGAGCAGACTGGACGAGTTGGAGCGCGAAAATGCAGTGCTGAGAGCGCAGATCGCCCGGTATGACGAGGAGTCGGATGGGAGCGTAACCAAGCTACTCGCTGAAGTCGAAGGTTTGACGCGCCGGATCAGATCAACCGAGGATGAAAATGAGCGCTTACGCTCTGCGATTCAAGAGTTCGAACAGAATCGTGCTCGAGCAGCTCAAGATGTCGTTGCGGAGTCTACTACCTCCAGAGAGAGTAGCATCGAGCGTTGCAGGAACCAAGACGACCACGTACTCACGCATATCCCCGATGAAAAAGTGAGTGCACAGTCTGTAGACGAGCAAGAGCAAGCCACAGACATGAATCTAGTCCATAAAAACCACGAACGCTGCCAAGAGAAGATCCACGAGCTGTGGCAGACTGTCAAGACGTTGAAAGTCTACGTGGAGACCTTTCGTATCGAAAAGGACGATATGAGAATGCAACGTGACGAAGCCATCGCATCGGCCGAGCGCGCATGGAAAGATAATGCCAAACTGGCCGGCAATACGAACCCGCAGCAGAAAATCAAGTACTTACAAGCCGTCAAGGACGAAAATGCAGCGTTGGTGAAGAAAATCCGAGACTTGCAGTCCCAACTCGCCGCAAAGCACGCGAAAAGGGCTGTGAAGAAAGCGAGTCTGTTTGAGCCTCAAGACTCCCAGAGCGATCTCTCGGCGTCTTTCGACGAGAGTCTGCTCGAGTGTGACGGTGCAGTCGATGACGTGGAGCCCGAGCGCAGCACCCTTTTCCGGAAAATGTGGCACCACAACAAAGAGCTGGAGGCGGAAATCCAGCGACTGCGTGACGACAAACGCGCACTGGTCGCGAGACGGTCTCGCTCTGCATCCACGGAGTCCAACTGCTCCGCTCGCTCGAGTGGCTCCAACAACAGCTCCAAGACGTCAAGAAGAAGCGACAGTCGACGCCATTCGTTCGTGAAAAGGACATGAGAGCATTCCAAATCTCTTTGCATTCCCTATCGCAGACTTCAGATTAAAATGCCTCTTTATTTAACATACGCGGAAAGACTTCCATCCTATTTAACCCATACCTGAAACATTCGTGCGTGCGGATTGGCTGCAATATCCTTCTCAGATGCATTCGATTGGCTAATAAACTGTGTGTCAGTTCTCATATTAAGAGAACCACTCAACTTTTCACATCGGTTTGGACGCAAAGGTGGTGAGCGAATGATAATGGCGCGACCAGCGAGTTCGCAAGCGGAGATCCAGGCGCTGAGGGGCATGAGAGCGCCACCGAGCATGTCCGCTAGCAGTAGCAACGGCAGCAGCAGCAGCGTGCAGGAAAACGCCGCCGACAGCCCCATGCGACGCGTTCAGCTGAGCTCGACAACAGAAGCGACACAGGAGCAGCATCCTGAAGTTGCAGCACCTTCGAGCGATCCGTCGTTGCCAGCAGGTTGGCAGAAAATCATCCACGACTCTGGTCTGCCATGCTATGTGCATGAAAAACTGCGCCTCGTGTGCTGGTCAAAGCCGTATGTACTCGATCTGATGTGCTCGCCGAGTGAGTTCGCGAAGGTTGCACAGCAACACGTGCCGCCATTGAGTCTGTTCAAGACCCCGGACATGAAAGCGAAAGAGAATAAGACGAGTAGCGGGGGTCCCTCTTCTTCTTCTTCTTCGTCGCAAGAGAGCGCGGAGCGGAGTTTTAGCAACCACAGCAATGTACGTGCGCAGTCAAAGAAGAAACGGTTGGAAGGTCGACGCTGACGAACGAGCAAATCGCCTTTTATTGTTGGTTGACTTACTTTGCAGTCAAAGAAGCGCAAGTTGAAGAACACTGCCGAGCAAGAACGTCCGCAGAAGACGCAAGACGCTCCAAAGACGCAAGAGAACCAGCTCTCCATGGTATGTGCACACTTTCGCATGCATATCTTTCTTCTGTATGAACGCGGTTTTGCCTACACAACTCTGTGAACACAGTCGATCGAGGAATTCAAGACGCTTCCAATTGGAGATGCGCGGGTGCTCCAGGTAAAACCAGTCACATCGCATCGGGAAAAGGCGAACGTATCAGCAAGCGGTGGCTCACTGAATCATTCATACACCATGGGAATCTGCTTTGCTTTGTTTTGGCAGGCTTGCATGGAGTTGTCCGTGAAGACTCCAGCCCAGGTGCTACAAGAGTACCAGAACCGGAACCGTGGCATCTCCATCAATTACAACACCATTCCCGTTGACCGCGACGGTGTGAAACTGTTCAAGACCATTGTGACGGCGGGGAGTACCGCAGCTGAGGTAAACAAGCATGGACACACATCGAGCTAGGTGGATGCCTTCCGTGTGAGCTCTAACGCTGCACATGTCTATAGGGCGTCGCGACGACAAAAAAGACCGCAAAGCAGCTTGGTGCCCAATCTCTCCTCGCGATGCTCCATGAGCGTACGGTCAAGACGTATCAGGAAGTCGCCGATCTCTATAGCAGTATGGCAAAAGGTCAGTCGATGGCGATTGAATCCTCTTCGTCGTCGTCCCTCGTCGCCGCTCCCCCAGTGAATGCTACTTCTTCGCGGGATGACAGCTACCGACGTCCGGTCGATCCGCGTGCGAACCGTCTAGCGCCAGCAGCACGAAATGGTAAAAAGTTGCGTCGCGCGGCACCTGGCACTGGTGGATACAATGGAGGAGGAGGAGGGTATGCAGACTACAGTGAAGACGCCGTCGGGGACTATCCTCACGCTTCAGCAGCAGGGGGCAGCAGCTATCCACGATACGGGGATCCGCAAAGTCAGTGGGGCGGCTACCACCAACCGTACTATCATCCTGGCAGCGGCGCATGGCAAGCTGGAGCAGAGACGGATCCGTACAATGCCGAGCAGCACACGGAGCGCGAGCGGATCGTCGAGTACTCGCAAGCCACTGCATCTCCTTCTGGGTACGGAGGAGGACAATACTATAGCGAAGATCCGTGGGGATACAACAGAAGTAGTGGTGGAGCTCCTCCCCAGTACGCGCCAACGACGCATGGATATCCTGCTGCTTCAGCTCCAAACGGTTCATTGAACCAATACGGACCTCTTCCCCAACAAGGAGATCATCGATACCTGTATCGCTCCCAAGGCTCCGATCGACCGGGTAGCACGCACAATCGTCTCAAGGTATGTCCCAATGCTCTGCATCAGTGCTGTATAAACAAATCCCAGCGAACCTCATTTGAATGCAAACATCGTGGCTCTGTTGCAAAACGTGGCAGATCAACTTGAGAAACCGAATGCACGGAGGCATGTAGCGAGTGGGAGAGCGGAGAAAGAGAAAAAAAGAGACAATCGCTCGAATGACGGAGAGAGGAACGAAGGGAAAGGTGCTCGAGTAGGTGGATGGATGGGTGGCATCAATGTATTTATCAACGCCGCCATCCCCCTCGCCGTGAGCGAGTCGCAGTTGTGACTGTGCGGTCGTTGTCGGTTGGTGATGGCTTAATTGCTCGCTTCAGATGCCGGTATCCTTATTTAATGTAAGAGACTTTGCAACGCACACGATCATCATCATCATCATCATCATCATCATCATCATCATCATCATTATTTTTGTCGAGTGACAGTCAGTTTCAAGTGAACGAACCGCATTCGCTCATTTGCGCGCATTCGGCTCCAACGTTTGCTCCGGACGTTTGTAATCGCTGTTGAAAGGGGAACTCTCCGTTTTCCCAGCTGTGCTTTTTTTGCGACCCACGAAAGCAACCTGACTCCCCTTGTATAATAGGTATGCCTCTCTCATTTACACCACCAACAAAAAACAAAAGAGCTGCTAGCGTTCAGTAGAATATGGGATTTAAACAGATCCATGAAACCGACAGATGTCGCACGAAGGTCGCTTGTGTGGAACTACAGTATAGAGGGAGAGTAGGAAGAAGAAGATTCCCCTGTCCATGTTCGCTTATCGCCCAATTGCAAGCGAGAGAGAACGCGCGGTCATGGGACTTGCACCATCCGCCGCAAGTCTGTCTGCTTCGATGGAACGAAGAGGAAAGAAACTATGAGAGACTTTTTTGGGGGGAACTGAAGATGCTCTCCCGTCACTTTCGCTCCAAACGCCAAAGACCCAAGAAAGCGCTCCTTCCCATATCGGCGGTGCGTCCGATACCCACTCCCAACTACACCATTTAACAAAATGGAAGGCTACCTGCTCGTGTTCACAAAGGACCGCATCGCGCAGGTCTGGTACTGCGTGCTCGAGTATGGACAGATCAAGTGCTTCGACAAAGTGGACGGCGAGCACATCGACAGCATTGAGCTCACGCGGCATTGCATCCGCATCAAACCGCTCATTGGCGGGAATATCTGTCCAAACCGGTTTGTCTTGCACACGACCGAGGTGAAGCGCAACGACCAAGCGGGGAAACTCATGGCGACCGCGCATCACGAGAAGACGCATTTCTTCGCGGCGTCCACGTCCGATAAAATGTGCAAATGGGTCAACGCGATCCACAATTGGCGCCGCCACTCGTTCGACGATCCGCTGCGGAGGTTGAGCGCGCAAAAGGACGAAGATCCTGCGACGACCGCGAATGATTGCCAGAGAGTGCGACGCATCGCGTTAGAAGACGACAGGGTGAACGTGTTGGATGTCGCGAACCGGTTCGATATCCGCCTCTCGAGATGCAGTCCTGCGTCGGCGGCGGCAGCAAAGAAGAAGAAGAAGAAAGCCACGGCGTTCCCCAAGATCAGCCCCATCAGTACGATCGGCGAAGCGGCCGCGCGGAAAGTGCTTCTCATGCGGCCCTCGCGTGCCAGCGGCGTCATCGCGTCCTGGCTGCCGTCCTTCTCGTATGGGAGTAACGACAAGCGCAAAGCGACCGTGTCTTCCTGAACATTGGTTGTCTTGTGGATGTGGCTGGACATGTGAGTGTATTGGTGCGTGTAATTGTGGAAGTGAACGTAGAATTGACTGGGAAAGAGCGACGGCGTTTGGCGAGAAGAAGAAGCCTCACGTGATTGCAGTATAGAGTAAAAGAGAGACAAAGGACTCACGCAGGAGAATGAATAAATGCCAAGGCGAAGATGTCTGAAGAATATTAAAAAAAGAAGCAGACTCGAATTTATTACGATCTCTTCCATCCTTCTTCGGACATGCAACAGGAAGCGGGATCTTTTTCTCGCCCACAACAGCCCACGCTCTCTCTCTCTCTACAAGTAGAGTCCTTCCGGGATGTTGGTCTTCTTTCGGTAAAGTGCTTTTTCCTTTGCCTTTCTAAAGTCCGTCTGTGTGACGCGCATGCGGCGTTCACGCAGCGCCAGCAGACCAGCTTCTGTGCACACGGCTTTGATGTCGGCACCGGAGAGCTCGTCCTTCGCCATCACGAACTCTTCCAAGTCCACGTCCTCGGAAAGGCTCATACGTCCCGTGTGAATGTTGAAAATGCGACGCTTGGTCTTGATATCTGGAAGTGGGAATTCAATCTGCACATGACACAGCACAAACATAAAAAAGAGAGTCAATGCAACCGTGGTACATGCAGACCCGACAGCATCTCTTCCTCCTTCTAAAATGGAGATCACCATACCTTTCGGTCGATACGACCAGGACGGATAAGCGCAGGATCGAGGCTTTCAATCGCGTTCGTCGCCATGATCACCTTCACGTCGCCTCGCTCATCAAAACCATCCAGTTGGTTGAGCAACTCGAGCATCGTACGCTGGATTTCACGGGTCCCGCCACTGCTGGAATCGTAACGTTTGCTGCCGACGGCATCGATTTCATCGATAAACACGATCGACGGCGCATGGTCGTCCGCGACGCGGAACATCTCCCGCACGAGCTTCGGACCATCGCCCAAGTATTTCTGGATCAACTCCGAACCCACCACACGCAAGAACGTCGCAGACGTCTGGTTCGCGACAGCCTTCGCTAAGAGCGTCTTGCCCGTTCCCGGCTCGCCGTACAAGATCACCCCCTTTGGAGGTCGAATACCGATGCCTTCGTACAGCTCAGGGTGTGTCAGTGGAAGTTCAACCGCTTCCTTGATCTCTTGGATTTGCGACTCCAATCCACCAATATCGGCGTAGGATTCCAGCGGCGCCTTGTCCACTTTCATCACACTCACCATTGGATCGGTATCATCGGCGAGAATGCCAACGACCGACATCACCTTGTTGTGCAGCAGCACAGAGCTCCCAGGTTCAAGCATATCTTGGTTCACAAACGACATCACGCCAACGTAGTACTCGGGTCCAGACGACGACGACACGATGGCGTGGTTGTCATCGATCATCTCCTCCAACGTGCCCACACCCATCGGCGTGCCGCGAAGATCGTCGACCTTCGAGCGCTCTTCTTCGTCTTTCTCGTGCTTGGGCTTCATCACTTCCTGGTTCTGGATGAACTCTTGCTCCATGAGCAGGAAGTCCTTGATTCGTTCCAGCTTCAGCAGGCGAAGCTTGCATTTCGCAGTCGGGTACACGGGCGGGATGCGCACCGCGACCGACGGACCTTTCTTCTTTCGGCGGCGGCGCGTGGGGCCACCTCCGCGAGGCTCAAACTTCTTCTTCTTCTTAGCCGCATCCTCTTTCTTCTTGGCGGCGTCCTCGCGCGACTGGCGCGGCAGTCCGCTCTGACCCTGCCCCATGTTCGCTAGCTTCTTCCCGGAGTTTGGAGCTTTCCGTTTGCCTTCTTTTCCTTCGACCCAAAAGATCCCCCCTCTTTCTTTCTTCACTTAAAAAGATCGCAAAAACCTCGGGGAAGATCTCTTGATGAGAATGAGGTTTTATCTCAGACCACGATTTACAGCCAATAAAACAAGCGATCGACGCTACTCGACACACTATTAGCAGAAAAGAAGAAGATATTGCCTTTTGATTGGACAGAAATGAGAGAAAAGGAGTTTATTTAGACTCACTCGAAACGACTTGTCTTTTGGTGCGCCAAAAATGGTGAAAATGATCAACGGACTGGGTATGTGTGCTGGCGCTGCGAGCGCGTGCAGTTGGTGTGTTCGTTGCGGTGGGTGCACATACTTGCAGAGCTTGGGGAGATGCGTCCATTGAGCAGCTACCTTGCGCACTGCTTGCACACGTCCAGTTGGACAGGCAACCTGCATCACTCGTGTCGCCGGTGTTGAAGTGGATGGGTAGCGGTGGTGTCGGAGGGTTTTGATGGCGGTTTAGATGCAAGATAAATGTGGAAAAAGCGGACCAAGCATCTGTCTATCAAGAGGATCCATCGAACCAACCAACGGGTGTGCGTTTCCGGCGCGTTTGCTGCGCGCAGATTCCGTTTTGTCCGCTCCACAAAGAGACTCTTGCAGCACCAGTGCTGGTTATTTATACACAACCGCACCCAAAGTGCAGCAGAGCGATTGACCATGGCATGAAAAAAGTGAGGGACATACACACACCAACCGCAGCAGTTTTGCTTCTCTCGTTCCTGCCGAGTATTTTTACGCAGCAGAGTGGAGTCTGCCTGCCTGGCTTGCGATCCGATGCACCTGATCTCTCGGTGGGAATCGGTTTTGCCTCAACTCGCTCGCTCACCCTCCCACATCACCTCTCTCTCCCTTGAACTCTTGCTTTTATGGCCACATAGATTGTATTTCTATCAATCCATTAGCCTCCAATTCCGAACGGAGCAGTCAACCGCTGCCACCTGACCGGTCTGCCAAACCTGCCTATCTTCACTCGAGAAACGTGCTGACTACCGATCCATCGCGTCCTCAGCCCTTCCAGCTTCGTCGTCAGCGAGGGAAAAAATGGCAAGCACTGTCCCCGATGGGAACTACCCACCGGTGACGGCGACCCAGTCTTCCGCATTGTTCTCGCCCCCATCGGAGAAGCAGAACGAACTCTCCGGTCCTGGTACGACGACTCCCGTGGCAGGTGCGGACGACCCGCAGCACTCACCTCAGAAATCGGCGGCGACAGCTCCTTCGTCCTCATCGACCCGATCGGCGACATCACCGGATGCGAAATCGACGGGGCTTCGTCCCGACATGTACTCGTTTGTGGTCTCGGGCACCACGTTCCAGATCGACCTCAAGTACAAGTTCCTCAAGCCCATCGGCCACGGCGCCTACGGAGTCGTCATGTAAGTTTTTCACACTTCAGCACAAAGTCTAATGGAGTTTGTGACGGTGCTGAACGACGTCCTTTTCTCCATCTTGTCTGCTGCGTTTAGCTCGGCGGAAAACGCGGAGTCCCAGGACAAAGTGGCGATCAAAAAGATCTCCAAGGCATTCGAAGACATTGTCGATGCGAAACGCATCTTGCGGGAAATCAAACTCCTGCAGCATTTCGACCATGAAAACGTGATCACGATCGTCGACCTGCTCCCGCCGGCGTCCGTGACCGAGTTTGAAGACGTGTACATTATCTCGGACCTCATGGAAACCGATCTGCACCGGATCATTTATTCGCGCCAGCCGCTCACGGACGATCACATCCAATATTTCCTCTACCAGGTAGTGATTTTCATGCTGCAGAATGGTGAACTCTTAGTGCGCTCGCCTGTTCCGACACCACCATGTTTGTTCTGCTGTTAGATCCTGAGAGCGCTCAAGTATATCCACTCGGCGAACGTGCTCCATCGCGACCTCAAGCCGTCCAACTTGCTGCTCAACTCGAACTGCGACCTCAAAGTATGCGATTTCGGTCTCGCGCGCGGCATCGAACCCGACGAAGACAACATGGAGCTCACCGAGTACGTGGTCACGCGGTGGTACCGTGCTCCCGAGATCATGCTTTCGACCAAGGAGTACACGAAGGCCATCGACATTTGGTCGACAGGGTGCATTTTCGCCGAGCTTCTCGGTCGCAAGCCGTTGTTCCCCGGAGATGACTACATCCATCAGCTGCAGATCATCTGCGACAAACTCGGCACTCCACGCGAAGACGAGTTGCATTTCGTGACGAGTGAGAAAGCAAAGCGTTTCATGAAAAACCAGCCCATGAAACCAGGCATCTCGTTCGCGAAATTGTACCCGACGACCAACCCGGCAGCGATTGATCTGCTCGAGAAGATGCTCGTGTTTGACCCTGAAAAGCGGATCTCGGTCGAAGAAGCGTTGGCGCACCCGTACTTGGACTCACTGCATAACGTTGAAGATGAACCTGTCGCGGATAGCGTGTTCAGCTTTGACTTTGAAAAAGAAGAGCTCACGAAAGCGCGTCTTCAGGAGCTCATCTTTGAGTGAGTAGTTGTTTTGTGTCAAGCGAGTCTCGAGGTGTGCGGACTTGGCCACTGGCACGGAGGAGAGTTCTGACTGGGTGTGTGTTTGTCCAATTGCAGAGAGATTTGTAAATTCCACCCGGAAGCGCAGTTTGTGCACAGCAGCAGCATTGGGAAGAAGAGGTCGTCTGCGGATATCCTCCCGAACGATCCAAAACTCGCGCAACTTCTAAGTCCGAGGTACGTCCGTCTGTTGAGCTCGTACCGCACCACTAGCTGCTCTTCCTGTCTGTCCAGCATTCTCACATTCCACACCGTTGGAACTTTATTCGCTTGGGTACTTTCACAAACAGTAATACCGCCAGCTCGCAGGATGAGTGAATGGATTTGCTGCCAAACACACAAAAAGTACATGAGGAAAAGTGAGAAACAACAATCCCCGCACAGCGTGTTCACTTTCAATGAAAGAAGCAATGGAAAATAAACAAGATACAGAGAGCGGAGTGAATATAATCAGGATGCGAAAACGAAATGCCATTTTGTTTTTTCCGTCTCATCTTCTTCCTCGCGCGCTTAGGCTACGACCGACTTTTCCTTTGGTGCTTCGTGGTAGTTTGTCCACGCGCCACTCCCCTTCGCATAGAAATCCATAGGATAAGAGCCTTCCTGCCACTGGGCACGTTCCAAGCACACTTCCGCTTCATATGGAGACAGCAACGGCTACACACATGGAAACAGTGGTGAGACTTTCGGTTCTTTCTCCACACACAAGTCACCAGCTACGCAAAGCGCCATGCTACCTTTGAAAACGCGTAGCCCCAATCGATGGAAAGCCGAGGACACGCGATTTGAATCCATGCGTCGACATCGTGGAAGCGCGCCAACTATGATCCAGAGCAGAGTCACAACGCGCAGTCAATTAGGATCCTTGCCAACAAATCTGAGCACACACGTCAGGAACAAATGGAAACTCGGCACCTTATCCGGAAAAATCTCAGAGAGCAGCAGCACGAAAAACTCTTTGCCTCGCTGTCGCAGCAACTCCTTCAGACGATCGAGAATCAACGGATTTCCCTGGCGACCGAGTGTACCCAGGATAATCCCGAATCTTTGTGCGGATTTCGCCTTTGCGATCGCATCAGCACGCACATCCATCATCTGGGGAAGGTCGTACTTCTCGATGGACAGCACTTTGGGGTACGGATCGTAACGATACGATTGCAGTGTCGGGTTCGCGATCATCGTTGCCTGCACTCACCAGAGCACGTTCAAGGCACCAACTCAGTACCGAAACATCCAAAAGCACAAACGCAGAAAATGATGGGGATGGTGGCAGCACGTACTTCAAGGTGGAAGCGACCGTCTGCAATGAACACAAGCGCATCAACGCCATCGATAATTGGCGACGTGCACCCCAAGACTTCACCGGGGGAGAGTGGCTTCGCTTGAGGCACGGACAGGTGGGTGAAATGCTCCAAAAGCTTCGTCGACGCCACGTGGATTGAACTCGCGAACTGAATCGTGCCCATGAGCGCAATCTACACGCATCATACACAATCATAGCGTAAGAGTCCTTTTCTCGGGCACCAAGTATGCTGCTGCCTCATTGAAGTAACATTGTGGAATGCTTACCTTTGTATCGGGAGTGAACGTTAGCTTCATGCATTCGATGAGCTACGTTAAGGTTATGCAGACACAACAGTGCACTCAACAACGTGATCGACACAGAAACGAGCACCATTCGCAAGCCGAAGGAAGCGTACATGGTCAACATCGATCGAAATGTCCACGAAGACATACAGCATCTTGATAGTCGTCACGTCGATTGGAACAAGACAACTGTGCCCGTAGTGCACCATGAAATCTGCGCCAAGAGCGATCGCGGTGAGGTCGTCAACACAGCATGCGCCATACGTAACCTAGAAGAGAAGCCAACAACGAAAATCAAACCAGCGGCTGTCTGTCAGCCATTCACAGAAGAGTAGCTCATCCTGGCAACTCGAGACTGCACACGCACATCTCCCAGGATAATCGTATCCGCGCCGGTGAAGCGCTCAATGATGTCCGAAATCACGCAGGAGTACAGCAAGAGACCTTCCGGGAATTGCAAAGCCACGCGCTTGCTGCCGGCTTGACGGATACGCCACACCGTTTTGCGGATTTCAAAGTTGTAGTTCCATGGCAGCTACCATCGCCAGCAAACAGAATGCATACCGAACGCACACGTCTCGTCATTCGCCAGTAAAAACGAACCAGATGACAACGAGCAACGTACCTGCTCCATGGCTTTGGTCAGCTCTGGATCGCTTTGGATTTCTTCCGGGATTTGGTTGGCCATGCGGCGCTTCATCGCGGCTTCCGATGGCTTTCGCTTCGCTCGTGGTTTTCGCACGACTAGGTCGCTGCCAGTGTTTCCGGCACAGCTGTGACGCCGAACAGCAATAGTCGTTTACAATCAATCATATTGAGGAGTCATCCAAAAGTAATGCATTTGTGTCTGCTGTCCTTGGCAGTGACAACCCACCTGTTCTGGCCGCATCCGTTGTCCGCGCTGCAGCACGTCTTCGATCCACCTGGTGCTTCTGACGCGCAGGACTGCTTCCCAGAGAAGCGTAGTGGCTCGGATGGCGCTAGGTCCTGGTGCACGGGCGTCGCCGCTGGCGTCGCATCACCGTTGTTGCCGATCACCATTTCTCCATCCAGCATGGCTCAATGAGACCCACTTTTCTGAGTCCAATCAACCAGGCAACAAAAGTCTCGCAGAACTGTAGCTGCTCGCGGTAAGTGCGGCAGCTGAGTCGACCCAAACGGAGCTGCTCGATTAATTTTAGGCTGCTGCTGATTTGGGCTCCCTCCGAATGAAGATAACGTACCTAGTCGAAGGTTGCAGTTCGTGCCCTAGCCCGCAGCGACGTTCATTCCATTTCGAGCAATCATCACCGTCATCATGGAGGAAAACGGGTAAGGGTTGCTTCATTTTCACCTTTATAGACTGCTTCGAATGACCAATGCGCTTTCACAAACAGAAATATCGATCTCACAAATACCTACACATAGCGAATACACAGGTTTCTTCATTAGCGAAGGGATGTTCGTTTGGCAGTCCGTCCCTCTGATTGGCTGTTGCCGACGCGACACGCCTGCAACAATTGCCATGTTGACGCACCAGCGATGTCGTCCCTCCCCCTTGCCCTACATATCGCAACCCTCTTCTCTCGCTATTCTCCAATGCGGTCGCTGTATCACTTTCTATCGTTTCGATGATTGGCTGGTTTTCAAAGTGCAGCTAATGGCGACCGAAGGAGAGGGCTCGGGCTTCTCTCTCCTCCACTCTTGTCCCCATCTCGGCAGTGGCTCGCTTTCGTTGGTTCCTTTCCCTTGACGAGAACGAGGGCTTACGTAAACCCCTCCCTCCACACTTCACTCCCAGTTTTCCGCGCAAAGAACTACAGTACCCCTTCGTTCTCCCGTAATCACTCGGCATCTCGGCAGCAAAAGCCCATAATCGATTGCGCCAACTTCCGCTATTCCACCGCGCGCATTGTGAAGCCTTCCCTTTGTGAAGCCTTCCGTTGCAGTCGTGATCCTCGGTGTTGAAGCAACCTCTTCGTCGCCTTCGCCAAGCGATCTTCCTACCCGAGACCCGGCGTCTCCGCAGGGACCCATCCACGCCAGACCGAAATGGACGGATTTCACAATTTACTGCAAGCGACGAACTCGCGCAGCGGCGCGAACTCCAACGGCACCGCGAACGGACTGCACAACAGTCTCACACAAGCGCTCCAGAGCCACTCGATGAGCATGACCCAAGCACTCAATGGTGGCTCACAGAATGGCATGGGACTCCCGATGGGGATGAGTCTGCCGATGCCAATGGGCAACTTGCCTGGCGGCAGCGGTCTCGCGCCGATCCACCGCATGAACTCAATGATGGGTGCGAACTCGCAGATGTTTCCGAGCTTGGGCATGCCAGTTCCGCCATCCGCGACCAGTGCCGGTGCGAGTCCAGCGGCGTCGGCAACGTCCTCTACCGCTGCCGCGCCTTCAAGCGGTACGACCGCGAAGGGCAAACCCAAGGCTGCTGCTGCTGCGAGCAAGAAGCGGAAAGCTCCTGCGCCTCCTTCGTCTGTGAACGACGGGGACGACTCCAGCGTCGAAGAAAACGACAATGCCGTCGAGTACGAGGATCCAAAGGCCAAGCGTCGCGCGCAGATCGCGAAGGCAGCGCGCAAACATCGCCAGCGTCAGAAAGACGAGCTGATCTCGCTGCGATCGAAGGTGAAGGATCTCAAGGAGCAGATTGAAGTGCTGCAATCCAGCGAACCATCGGAGCACAACACGGAGCTTGGCTGGAAGCAGGAAGCCGAGCAGCATGCCGAGATTCGTGCGCGCGTCGACCAAGAGAACGAGTTTTTGAGGAAGACGTTGATGGAGCAGATGAAGTTTATCCAGCGCCTCCAAGATTATTTCACCAAGCAGCCACTGCTCAACATGCCTTCCTTGGATATGATCCTCAACTCGTCGTCGTCGGCGTCGACGACCCCAGCGGCGCTGTCCAACACCATTTCCGCGGCTTCGGGTACGCTTCAACTGCAGTCTAGCTCGTTCAAGGACCAACTGTTGCAGTTGGCGTCGGAAGCCATGAGCGGCGCCGACAAGCAGCTTACCCAATGCGAGGCGTCGTTCCGTAGCCCAAAGAACCCAACCATGACGTACTTTGGCTTGCAAGTGCAGTACGAGATGACCAAGAACGAGATGGGCATTTTCTTCCGCCACCAAATGTACAACTGCGATGCGCGCACGGTCGGAGAAGACCTCTGGGAATGCGTCGGAGATACTGAGTTTGAGAAGAAGTTCCCATTCATG
This sequence comes from Globisporangium heterothallicum, assembly GCA_023334155.1. NCBI lineage: Eukaryota > Oomycota > Peronosporomycetes > Pythiales > Pythiaceae > Globisporangium > Globisporangium heterothallicum. The sequence continues at coordinate 16,115 of JAASGH010000192.1, forward strand.
GAGACTGCTGAGGTACGGTTCCCCGAGAGCTTGCTATGCGTGGCGCATTATTGCATCGCTCACCCATTTCTTTCTATTGTGACGATGCGTAGCTCCTCGAAGAAGTGGACCCGAGCACCAAGTACGTTCGCCGAGTCGTGCACTTGACAATTTCGAACGACGCAGCTCACGCTGGTGGCACCATGAAAGAAGAAAGCCTGACGGTCAACCAGAAGCGAGAAAACGCCGATGGCAGCCTCTACTACGTTTCCCGATCTGTGCAGAATGACCCAAGCCACGCGAAAGCCTCGGACCACATTCGCCGCAACCAAACGACTGCGTACGTTTCTTTCCTTTGTTTGCGCCGAAACGACGACCTGCGTGTTGGTTTGGTCCATCTAACGAGTCCCCTTGTGCATTGCTTCTCCACAGCGTCTCTCTTCGTAACTTCAACGACACCACTGGCACCGGCTGCATGATGTTGTGGTCTGTGAAGGTCCTGATCGACAAGGAGCCAGACGAGCGATCGAAGACCGCGAACATCCCGGATATCATCTTGAAGAACTTGTTCGAGATCTCTCCTGTGTACGTGAAAGCTATCGTGGACCGCGCACGAGGCGTGATGCAGCACCTCTAAAGCAAGTAGATTGATTATAGGAGAGAGAGGTTGGTGTGTTTTTGCGCTACACAGTTCAAGTATATAACGTTATTTTTTTCTAGCACGTGCTTCAAAAAATGAAAATACAAAACATTTGGAAAACAAACGATGGTGTGTGCTTCAGTGTCGCCAACAAGAGTTTGGATTGCTCGGTGCTTTGTGTCCGTCATTCCGCTGCAGGTCTACCGATAACGGCTGCGTGCGTTCGAGCTGTCGCGGCTGTCTCGGCGGCTACGACCGCGGTCTCGACTGTTGCTTCGACTTCGATGTCTGCGCGCATTGCTGCTCCCGTCTCGCTCGCGGTCAGGAGGACTGCGACTGCGACGCCGATCTCGACTTCGGCTTCGTCGACTCGGCGTCTCTTTTCTCGTCGGCGACCGACTGCGCTTCGAGACTGCGGGTTGCTCTTTTGGCGGCGAAGCTTGACGTGGAATTGAGGAACCTCCCGACGGTGGCTGGTAAATTGCGCTGGAAACAAAACACCCCGACGTCATCAAAACAGTCCTAATGGAATCCCGGTTTCCTTTTCGTTTTTACAAACCTGTACGATTGCTGCAAGCGAGCGAGCGCAGCAGCTTCGCGCTCGGCTTTCGTCGCTTTCCCGTTTTTCTTCTTCACGCCGAAATCATCGTATCCGTCGTCGCCAATCTCCTTCTTCGCGGAGGTGACGCTGTGACGATTCCCCAGTAGGAACATGGCAAAAACTGTTTCAGAGTCCCAAGGATCGATGGAGGGAGAAAACACACAGCACTTCGTACCGCCCTTGACGCTCATTAAAGCCACCACCTGCACCATCTCGTCTCTCATCCTGTAGCCACAAAAAGTCCATGACATGACAGTTGATGAACAACAGCTGCGTTCCCACTCGAGAAGGTCATGCAAAGCGTCTACCAGTCCAGGCATCCCAGGTTTGGAGCTCTTGCAGATATTACACTCATTACGGCGTTCCCAATTGACATTCCCGCATCTGACCCATAAAGCATGACCACAGAGATGAGTCGAACCGAAGACGAGAGGATGCAGCTGGCACGTATCTTCAGACGTATGCATTCTCGTACGTGTTGCAGGTCCAATCGCCCGCCTGGAAAAGTCCCGGAGGACCCCGCGCCTCCGATGCACCACCCGCAGCTTTTGCATTCGAGCCACTTGCTGCACTACCTGCACCTTCCGGTCGTGCTGTATTGCAGCGATTACACTCGTTACGACGCGCAAAGTTGACATTCGCGCATCTAATCGAGCAATCCGACATGGTGCACGCGAGAACCTCAATTAGCATTCGCAGCCAAACAGAAAACAGACTGACTCATCGGAAGCGCAGACGGTGCGTACCCTGGGTTCGGACACTGCCAGTCGCCGTCATTCATCTGGAATCCCCCACCGGCACCACGGCCGCGACCACCACCACCACCACTCCCGCGTCCTGTCATCATGCTAGCGACGACGAAAATGCTGCCATGTGTACCATTTTGACTCCGACTCAGTACTGATTCGGATCCAGATCTGCATCTGAAGAGACTCAGCAGGTTTCAGCAGCAAATGATGAGGAAAATGGCGAACTTGACACTTGTTCAAAATTCGCTTTCACGCCAAAAGCGAAGAGCTGCAGTAACGTTATGTCCATAAACTCGATGATTTGCGTCTCTATTGCTACTTCGAAACATTCTCCTCTCCACCAGTAGCAGCACTGTGGGTGTCTTTCTTGACCTTTTTTGCTGTTGCCGATTCGTCGGCCAATTGGAAAATATACACGGACGCTTCGAAGGCGAGTTGCCGCTCCTGGGGGTTTCGCGCGATCACCAGTTTTTCAAACGTCTGCTGCACTTCAATGAGTCGGTGGTTCGTGAACTTCTTCTTGATTGTCGACCGTAAGGACTCGTCGAGTCGCTGGAAAGGGTAGTCGTGGAAATCGCTGACCTCTTTCAACTGCCTCGCGGAGCTGCGAAGCCCCTGCGCGATCTCCGGAGACATGTCGTCCAGTGTCGTATCCCATGACTGCACCACTTCTTCAAGCGCTAGCTCGAAAAACTCCTATTCCAGCGCCAAACGTTGAACACGACCCATGAGTCGAACAAATCCATGCGACTGATCGACAGGAGGAAATGACCACCCACCTTCAGATCGGCTCCGTTCATCGTGTCCAGTTCCTCAAACATACCATCTTCGTTGCTGAACGCAAACGATCCAACAATCGGACTCTCGTCGTCGCCACCCTGGTCATGAAAGAGCGCTGCAGCTTCGTCAAGAAGCATGCCGATCTCGTCGAAAAGGTCTTCTGTGTCACGATAGTCGCGTTCTGTCTCCAACGAGGCGTCCAATTCGTACTGCTTCAGCACTTTCTCAATGTCCACGCGCTTCCTCATCTCTGACTGCTTGATCTCCTGTTACCAGCAAGTACGATGTGTGCATTAGCCAAAGCGATACAGCCACCACGCCATGTCCGCGATAACACACGAATGGTCATAATACTGCTGCAAGTGCACCTCTTCGGCGCGGTCCAGGTTTGAGCTCGCGTGATGCGGCGCGGTGGGGAATCCTGGTACGACGCCACTGCAAAACGGACCGTTGAGGCTGCTGCACACCGCAGACGCCTGTGTTCCCGGGCAGTAGAAGCTACCGAGCGCAGCGGTCAGCGCAAGCGCCATGGCATTCTTCTTCATTTTCATCGTTCAAATTTTGTCTTTTTTGCTAATCAACACGAAGCTGTATCTTGAACCCTGTGTATGTGCATATCCACCCCATTAGGAGACTCATATGCGGTACGACAGGATCATCGAAATCCCGAGCGGAATGTTCTATGTTTCGGAACGCATCCCGTATGGGAAGTGGTGGATGTCCCGAATCGGAGCTGCTGGGTGAGTGGATCCAGTGAATCAATAGAGCTCCGACAGTGCAAACACCTTCTTTGGTTGAGCGGAACGAATATGCGCGTGCTGGTGATCAACTCGAGCGCCGTGAAGGCTCAGGCGGCTCGCGCTGCCTCCTGCTGGGTGCGCAGCGCATCCACTCTCGATGCGGCTGCACAGAGCACCCGTTCGCCAACTGCGCTGGGTCTCAAGCCGCGCAACACCGGCTTGCCACAGGTACGCGTTTCGAGTGCTTCGCGTGAATGACGCAGTGCTGCGACGACTCATGCTGGTGCTGCCTCTGTGACTGTCATGCGGTTTGTAGGTTGAAGTGGACGTGAAGACTGCTATCGCCAAGCTGAAAGACTCTACACGGAAGTTTGATGAGGTGCGTGTGCACCCTCGGTCTTTCCGAGGTCTCCCTTTCTTGCAGAGCAAGTGAGAGTAACTTTTTTGTCTTGTTTTTGGTATTCTTTGTGAATGGTTGCAGACTATCGATATCGCTGTGCAACTCGGTGTCGACCCAAGAAAGCCAAACCAGAGCGTGCGTGGCGTTGTCTCCTTGCCAAACGGCACCGGTAAGACCGTCCGCGTCGCGGTGTTTGCTCGCGGTCCTAAAGCAGAAGAAGCCAAGGCTGCTGGCGCTACGATTGTCGGAGCGGAAGACCTCGTGGAGTTGGTGCAAAGCGGCAAGCTGGAGTTCGACAGATGTATCGCGACCCCAGATGTGATGCCCCTCGTTGGTCGTGTTGCTAGAGTGCGTTGTGTCTTTGTGTGCGGTCGTACCAGTGGTTCTGCATGGAGGGATGTGTATTGAAAGTGGTGTGTATTTCTATTTGTTGTTGTAGATTCTTGGTCCAAGAGGTTTGATGCCGAACCCAAAGTTAGGAACGGTGACGCTGGATGTCGCTGATGCGATCACTGCTGCGAAGGGCGGACAGGTGGAGTTCCGCGCAGAGAAGAAGGGGATCATCCACGCCGGGATCGGCAAGGCAAGTTTCTCGGAAGAAGCGTTGCTCGAGAACGTGCGTGCGTTCATGGTCGCGCTGGGAGATGCCAAGCCAGAAGGTGCCAAGGGAAAATACATTAAGGCGGCTCACTTGAGCTCGACCATGGGACCGGGTTTGGCGCTCGATGCCAAGCAGATCGACCCATCGTCGGCGTACTTCATGCGTTTCGACTAAATGCACCTGCGTAGAGAGGATTTTTTGCAGGCAGGAGAGAGATATAGGAAGGCGGGCGTTCGCAACACGCAGTCTTACCACAGATGCACATGGACGCACTTAATAGAAAAACCAATGCAAACATCCCAATCACTTTCCAGTCGTGTTGATCAGCGCCATCGACGCCGATGCGAATGCTCCTCTGTGCAGTCTCGGTCGTCGTGATCGCAATGGTCGCTTATGACATCTACAACTGTTTCGACAAACATCTTTTTAATTTTCCCCCAAATTTCCCCCAAAGAAAAAATACCCCAAGAAACCAAAATGGCGTCGAAGCAGCTCGCGGAAGAGCTGCGTTGCTACGCGCGCTCGGAGAAGCACCTGCGCCACTTCCAGACATGGCTCGGGTCCGCCACACCTGCGCTCCCACTCACGGTCCTGGATGCGTCTGCATCTGCTGAAACCTCTGCGGCAGGAGAAGACGCGCGCGCGAAGAGCGTGATGCAGCACCAGTTCTTCCCATTGCTCAAGACCAGCACGCTCGCAGGCGTCGTGCTGTTCAGCCCCGCGATGCCGTCCACGCAGACGTTCCTGCACGATACGCTGCGTCCGACTCCTCCACCAGGCGTGCTCTGCTACACGGAGCACCAGCTGCAGGGCAAGGGACGTGGCTCGAATACGTGGTTCTCGCCCGAAGGGTGCCTCACGTTCTCGTTTAACAGCAGCTTCGTGGACGGCAACACGCTGCCGTTCGTGCAGTACCTCGTGTCGCTCGCGATCATCAAGGCCGTGGAAGCCGTGAACCCTCCAAACAGCGGCAAGGAAAGTCCCGTGCGCATCAAGTGGCCCAACGACATCTACGTCGACACGGTCAAGATCGGCGGCATGCTCTGTCAATCCGAGTACCGCGACGGCAAATTCAGCGTCACCACGGGTACTATGTGCATCAGTCGGTCCTGCACACTTTAGTTTCTGATGTCGTATTTGTTGTTGTGCAGGTATTGGTATCAACATTTCCAATAAGACCCCGACGATCTGTCTTCAAGATGTGCTCAGCACGGAGACGGTCCCATGCACTGTTACCAAGTAGGTTTAGCAGATGTGCTGCGCTCGCTATCTGTGATGGTGCCTTGTGTTTGCTGACGCAGCTACGTTGTTATTGTCACCAAAACAGAGAGGAGTTCCTTGCGGCGTTCTGCAATGCGTACGAGCCCATGGAAGAGCTGTTCCAGCAGCAGGGCTTCGAGCCGTTCATGAACGAGTACCTCCAGAAATGGCTCCACACGAACCAGGTCGTGCAAGTGAGCAGCGACGCCGTGGGTGCAACTCCAGGCGCGACGGTGCCCGCAGTGATCAAGGGACTCACAGCCACGGGATGTCTCTTGGCCGAATCGGAAGGCAACCGATTGGAGTTGTACCCTGACGGCAATTCGTTTGATTTCCTCAGCGGACTCCTCACACGCAAGCTTTGACGCAAGAAGTAAGCGAGTCCGATGCTTGCGCGAAGCAAGTTTACGATACGTAGTCACCCAAGAAAGATGAAGAACACGATTGTCACTGTTATCGCAATAGGCTCGTACGGAGGAAGGTTTGTGTGTTTGATGCGCTACTTGGAGCCAAATTCTTCCTCCCACTTCACAAAGCGCTCTAGTTGGTCTTGGCCCACGGACTTGCTCACGTTTTCTAGCGCCGTCTGAAAGTCTGTCCACGTGATCTCCAGCGCATTCTTCTCGTGGGTCTTGAGCTCTTCTTCGGAAGCGCCTTCCTGTTTCTTTCGATGGAGCTCTTTCAAGACTTCCGGGGTGTACAATCGCTTCACAGGCATCATCTTGGCCGTTTCACAGAGACCACAGATGTCGTCGCCACTGTACCCCTGTGCACATACAACGAACCTCCGGTTCAGCTCTCCTCTGCACTGCGGCCACCACATCTGGCTAAAGCATGCGCATACCTCGGTTTCAGCCACGAGTTTCTCAAAATCCACGTCGGGAGCAACATCGACTTTCTCCAAGTTGAGCTTGAACAGTTGACGCCGTCCTTCGGTCTGGGGGAGCGGGATGTCTGTACACACATTTGCAGGATAAAGTGACCTCATCCTGATCTTCTCAACCATTCTGACAGAAGGCAGTAAGCGAAAGAAGGACGTACACACGCGTTTGGTTAACCGCCGCCGCATGGCTTCATCAAGCTCCCACGGTAGGTTCGTCGCAGCGAGTACCATGACGCGGTTGTTTGGATCCGCGGGGTCCCCCGAACCCACACCGTTGATTTGCACCAGCAGCTCCGTTTTCACCCTGCACATTCGAACAGCATCGCAAACGTTGAGGTTCGCATTGTGCACTCGCATTTCCCCCCAGCCACTTGTCTTTCTTACCTCCGACTGGATTCATGCTCTTGAGCTCCACCTCTGGCGCCAGCGATCGAGTCGATCTCGTCCATGAAGATGATTGACGGCGAGTAATAGCGCGCCATGTCAAAGAGGATGCGCACCATTTTCTCCGATTCGCCTCGGTACTTCGACGCCAACGTGGACGCCGAGATGTTGAAAAACGTCGTGTTGCACACATTGGCCACTGCCTTGGCGAGCAGCGTCTTGCCCGTTCCGGGAGGTCCAAACATGAGCACGCCGTTGCAAGGTTTCAAGCGACCGTCTTTGAACAAGTGAGGCGCGATCTGGGGAAGCATCACGGCTTCCTGCAGCAACTGTTTGGTGTGTTCCAGACCGGCGATGTTGTCAAACGAGATTTTCGGCGCCGAGTCGACGATGTCGCGCTCGATCATCTCGATCAGTTCCAAGTCCACCATGCCTTCTTCGCGCGCCAGCTCCGAGTATTTCTGCTTCTCCGTGCCGTTGCCGAGTTTCGCCTTTTCCGATTCTTTGCGCGCCGCCTTGAGACCGCCGTCTTTGCCGCCACCGGAAGGTTTATTCGCACCACCGCCAGCACCTGGTCGACGACTCGCTGGCGGATCGTTGTTCACCATTCCTGGTCGCGGTTTACGTTGCTGGTCTTCACTTGGGGTGCGACGACCCGACGGTCGATCCGATGAGAGCGGAGCGCCTCGTGCACCGCCTCCAGCATTACCACTGCCGGGCTTATTTGCATTGGGCTTCACGACACGGCTGCATCGAGGAGTACGCACAATGGACGACCATTAGTGAGGGAGAAAGCGCAGAGAGATCCGAGCCATTTCTTTTCGCTATCCAGTCGCAAACGTCATACCGGTTGCCATTGTTGTTATTGTCGGACGCCCAGGAAGGTGGTGCGCGCTGCGACGGAACACCACCACGTCCACGACCGAATTGCTCCGGAGATGGTGGTGCCCACACATCCGGATCACGTCCTTGCTCATCCTACATGCACATTGCCATACATGCATTGCAAACGGATGAGTGGGTGCTAGTCACGACATTTCAGCAATGAGATGCAAATGCACCACTGGGTACTGCTGCGGTGCTGCTACTTGTCGCTTGGACTCGGGGGTGCGGATCTCCCATCGTGGGGAATGCGTTGGTTCGTCGTGGAAGGAAGGAGGAGGAGCTGCTGCTGATCTGGGATGCACCGGAGCGGGACCCTGGACCCGAGCCTGTTGGTGGTACGGACCCTGAGCGGATCCGTGCGACTGGTGATCTTGGAGTTGCTTCATGTTGTTCTGCGCGACTCCACATGGGAGCTTGAACGCTTGGGTGAGTTCCGCGTAATCCGAGATTAGATTGAACTCGTTCTCCAGCTCAATTTGCATCTGCCACCGGTCCATATTCACATCGCACAATAGGAAAGTGATGGCGAAGGTGAACCGACTCAGGTCAGGCAGCGAGAGTGACGTCGACGTACCTGCAGCCACGGCTGGCGCTCAGCCATTTTGTTCATCTTGCGGATGAACTGGCGCAGCGTCTGCAGTGTGGTCTGGTAGAGCTCCAGTCCGGTGTCGTACTGCGCCTCTTGGCACATCTCGCGCGCCTTTGTGAACGCTTCGCCCATCTCGCGGATATCGTGCAGCTGCATCGTCGCCATGGTCGCTGCCATCTACGAAAGAAAGTCGCAACGGAGGATGCGCGCTCTTTCGATGCAGTATGAGCACGTGCAGTCTTCCAAGCTGGACCGAAAGAGCTCTTGGATGAAAACTGTCGAAAGGACGTTTTGTTCCTTCTTTCCGAGATGTGGGGTCAGCAAGAGAGCGAAACGGCGCCAACGAAACATTTGGATGGGTACACTTTTGAGTGAATAATGGGAGAATGCACATTTGTTTTCCCATCGGGTTTGTGGATCTCTCCCCTCTTTTTTCTCTTCTTCTCTTTGATGGCATTTGCAGTCTCTCTCTCTCTCCCGCTGTGCATCTCCTTTTTCTTGCCTGGTTTTCGGTCTCAGTTCACTTCCCAAGACCATTCTCCTCTCGTTACGCACACTAATTACCTTAATATTTATATACCAAATAGCTAAAAAAATCTTACTCTTCTCTTGTATTTGCCAACGCGTGATTCCTTCTTCCCCATGGACGCAATTGTGCTCGGTTGATCATGTTGGTTGGCGGTTGCTTCTTCTTCCTCTCTCTCACATATACGTAGAAATGGATGGTACGGTGGTGGTCATGCGCAGGACTAGACGCAGTAGTTAACGCTCGAGCGACGCGTGTTGGACTTCGGCGCTCAGCGCGTGAGCCTGCTGATAATAGTGCTCTTTCGAGTTGGTCTTGATGTGTAACAGCTCTTCCTCCATCGAGGCGATGAGCAGGAGCAGCACGTCGTAGTCGTCTTCGCAGTGCTTCACGAGTCCTCGTTGGATGCGCTCGCGCGTTTTCCGTCGGTCTTGGTCGGCGAGTTCATGGCGCCACTTGGACGGCACTTTCTGCACCAGCTGCGGTTGATTTGCTGCTGCCTCCGTGGTGGCTGAAGAAGGCGCGAGGATGGATGATAACGGGAGGGTGCTGTGCATCCAAACCATTGCAGAGCAACTGTGAGAAAGGTGGTGTCCTGACATCGAAAAGGAAAACATGAGGTCGCTTCTCACCTTCGCTGAGGCTCCAAGGGGGCAAGTGCCATAACGCTACTCTCTCGTCCAGGATGAGAAGCCTCAAACTGCGGCGTGGGAGCACCAGGGGAGTCGTTGCTAGTGCGGAATCGCTTGCTGCTGTTGGGGGAGAAAATAGAGCTCGACGATCTCCACGCGATGGTGGTGGACACTGGAAGTATCCGTGGCGCTGGAGACGCTACAAACGCACGATCATTGCCAAATGAGTACGACATTCCGACCTCGCTGCCGGACATCCCACTGTCCGCTTTACTCACCTGTACTCAGCGGACTCAGCGTGATGTCGCGTTCTCGCTCGCTGCTGGGTGCTGAAAACCGGGACGTAGGCGACGTCGCATTGTCGGGCAACCGGGGTTCTCCTCGCTTGTTTTTCCTGCCCAGATACTCGACAAACGGCACGGGTGCGACTTTGTGACATTGACTTTTCTCACCCGTCGGTGGCGAGATCGCGCCACGACTGCTGCTTTGCTGGTCGCGGTCCACTGCGACGATGGGGGGTAAGAATCCTGTGGCTGTGCTTCGATGAGCGTGTCCAGAGGAAGACGACGGTCGCAGAGAAGGAAACGAGGGCATCGAGCTTCGGTCATGGACATGGATAACCGGAACCTGTCGGTCTGCATGGGTTGCGAGCGTTTTCAGACCGAGCATGATATCCGCTGCCGATCGCTGATGGAACGGCTGTTGCTGCTGTTGGGACGGTGGCTGCTGATTCGGATGCAAGTTTGGCTGTCGGTGATGACGACCACGCAGCGCGAACGAGCTATTCGTCGATGGGAACAGCTGCGGTATCCGCGGCGCTTCCACTTTAAAGGTCGTCGCTTCGAGTCGCTCGGCTTCTTCACTGGATGACATCGCGCCTCGACTCTCCACCAGACTACACGCCACATGCAACATCATTAGATCACTCCTCCTCTCGTCCTTCATCATGTCTTCCAGAGTCTCTCTCTCTCTCACTGGCGCCACCACCACCACCACTACCAACAGCAATGGCAACATCCATTGCATTGACGCGGTGTTAGCGACCTTCATACCACACGATCGCAATTGGTTTTTGCGGTGGGTATTATATATATAGAGAGAGGGATCGCATGCGACTGAAAGCAAGAGAAAGGAACGTACCGCTGCGGCGTCAGGTGCTGATGCATCGACGGCGGATTTGGTTCTGAAACGAGAACCCGAATGCGGATGTGGAGGGGGTTCAGAACGAAGGAATGCCAGTCTGCACTATTCGATTCGATTCTCCTATGCTCGATCTCTCTCTCTCTCACACACACATTTTTCATCCAGTGCGAAGAGCTCACTAGAAGAGCCAAACTTTCGAACGCACACACACATACCCTTACATAACAACGACCAAAGTGGACGACAGACTTGTCGAGTGCAAGAGAAAGGAGCCCGAAAATAGGGTGGGCCACTGCACCGAACTGGCACCCTTCCCCTCCCAATACGAACCGTTCGACTGGAAACAGGGGTTGTATCGAGCAGAAGGAGCGGACACACCACGAGACGTTCTTGAAGCAAGGGAGGGGGAAAAAAATGCGGAGATTGGCCATTTGGAACGGATTCTTCTCGCGTGAAGCAACCTTGTTCTCTGGAATCAGACGGTCGAAAGAACCTTCGCAAGTGTACATAGAAGAAGAAGAAGAAGAGAAAAATGCTGCTGATGATGTACTTCAATCCTCTCCAAAAGTAGTACCATGCGCTCCGAGCTGCTCACACAGAACCGATTCTATCTACCTGCGTTACGCAATACCCTGCCGTACATCGTGCCCGGATATCACCTTGGGACGAAAGGACGGGATAGCCTTCACAAGATGCAGTTCGATTTTCCCGCGTTCTTTCTCCCGCGTGATCGATTTTTCTTTCGAGACAGACGTTCGCTCATCCGATTAATGTTCTTTTTTCCCTTCCACCACTTGAGCTGGTGGCTGCTTGGGCTTCACTGCGCGCTGCATTTTCTTGACGATCATGTAAAACCAAATGTACTGCAGCGCGAAGAACGGGACGCACGCGTACAGATACCGCAGATCGCAGTGCTGCATGGTCTTTGGGATCACGTACACCGTGTTGAACACGATGCGCGAGCCAAAGAACGACAGCGCGAACAACGCGCCGGCGAGTTTGTTGTCGGTCAAGCGGAACCAGTTGTAGAACGGCGTGCTCACTTCATTCGTCTGGATCCACACGTACGGGTTCCCGAACGACGCATCGCACACACTTGCTTCCTGCACGAAGAACACAAACCCCCACACGAGTCCCAAGACGTGGTGCACGTAGTCCATCTTTCGGGAGCGGGTGAGCGTCGGGAGACTGCGCAGTCCATCGCCATTCACCATCGCGACGAGGTCGACGACGAAATACGAGAGCGACACGGCGACAGCATCCGTCGTGTCGGACTTGTTCTGCAAGGTCAGTACTGCCGTGAGCGTGCACACGACGCCGTGCACAGCGTTGAGAGTGACGATGTGGTTCCGCTTGCTTGCACCGGGTGGCACGAACTGGAGGATGACGGTCCAGAGCACGCTCCATGCAGCGACGTGCACCGCGAGTCCTTGCACACGCGGGTCGTCTATCATTTTGGCCGAACACACACACACACAGACCGAGAGAACACTGTCCACTCGCACACGCAGGCACCGCACCGCTCGCAGCTCGTCTGGGATGGAGCTCACGCTTCGACTTGTCAACTCCCTCCCTTTCTTCGAAAACCAGAATCTATTCTGAGATTGCGAATAGTACCGGTGTCGCACCGGTATATTCATCCATACCGGTATGGATTTGAGTTGTTTTTTGGCGGGTATATTGACAAACGCGGGGAATGATCCAAATGCGTCACTTGGTCACAAACTGCATCAGGGGTGAAGAAGCCGCAGTGCCAAGCAGCGCAGCATGTACAGGTCCCGCCGCATCGCCACCGAGCGCACTAGCGACAGTGGTAGCAATAGCAGCAACACGATCCATGTGAACCACGTGGAGCAGCACCGCGTGAATGTGCTCGCGGCAGCGTACGAAGAAGAGCGTCGGCAGAGAGACCAACTCGAGAAGAAATATGCACGGCTCAAGCGACGCTACATCCGACTCGAGCGCGCGCACACCAAGATGATCATGGACTCGCATGGGGTATGTGTGTGTATTTGCTGGCACCATTGCCGCGGCGTCTGAATGGCGAACATGATGATATATTTCTTTTTTACAGATGAACACCAGCAGCGAGGCACTCGATCGGTCACCTCTCCCAGCAAGAGCTACGTACACGTCTCCTGCAGATGTGCGAGAAGAACGCCGTTCGCCAGAGACGAGAGATCGAACCGCTGATCGAATCTCTCTCCCAACCTCAAGGGATGGATATCGAGCGCAGTCCCTTCCCGCACATGCTGCGCCATTGAGGACTGGAGGACGGTCATCGCCCGATGCGGATATCATCGACCTCACAAGTCCATCGACTCGGAGCAGTTTGGGACGAACACAGGATCCCTCGGTGATCTCTTACCTTGGCATGCGCAATTCCCGCTCTGCTTCAGCGGCTCGATCGCTATCGGACGATTTCTGTGCCGAGAGTCCAGATTCTGCGCGTGGCGATGAGCCAGAGGAGGAAGATAGTTTGCCACGACGCTCCGCCGAGAGACTGGAAGGAAGCACTCCGACTCGTCGCCGTCCCTCGAGCTTCTTACAGGAAGATGGACCAACAGCGACATTGCGACGGCGAGACTCGGACGATGATGTCGTTGTGGTTCCCTCTGCCTCAAGACCGACGAGTGCCAGACCATCACCTACGTCCAGTACCACTGCTGTGTCGCGACCTCGACCACGACTCGGAATGGTCGAGTCGCCTGATCGTCGAATTCGTCGAGGACCAGAGCAAGATCGGGATTACAATCTTGGTCGTCGTCGCACCACTGCTGCCGCTTCGAGTCCTACATTTTCAGTGCCGTCTCCATCGTCAGCTGCATCTTCCCCCACAACCATCAATTCATCGCCGCGCTCGTCGGGCAGTCCAGACAATGACGAAGCAGCGTCGATTGCATTGGCGCAATACTTGCAGCAGCAAGAGGTGTTTTTTGTAATACCTGCTCCGCTGCCATTTGACACGGTGACCACGAGACTAACTCTATCAACTTGCATCACAGAACATCGCCGCATATGAAGAATATGAAGCGCGGCTTCGTGCTGCCGCCAGACAGGAACGGGAATCGTCGAATCAGTACGAGTACACCCATCCTGCCGGTGCGCGATCCTCTTCTTCGCTGCTGCAGGACCGTGACATTGATCCAGACAGCATGACCTACGACGAGCTTCTGCAACTAGGAGAGCGAAATGGAGACGTGAAGAAAGAGCGATGGCGTCAGATGGCGGTGCATGTGATCTCTCGACTTCCTACGCATCGATGGAGCAACCAAAACTCGGACCTTTCGTACGTGTTTTGCGATGCGGAATGTGTTCAGTCACCCTTGCGCTGATGTCTATTGCGATATTGTGACCTGTTCGCTCCTTCTGCAGGTGCATTATCTGCCAGTACAACTTTGTTGCGAATGATCGCGCGTTGACACTGCCATGTGCCCATGTGTTCCATGAAGGTGCGTTTTACTTGGAAAGAGCAGTGGTTTCTCTCTCCCAATCCACACAGATCCGATCTCATTGCTTGCACTCTTTATTTGTGTTGCTCATTGGCAGAATGTGTCGACGGCTGGATACGAGAAAACAATAGTTGCCCCCTCTGTAAATTAGAGATTGCGCCGATGTAGTTCCACGCACAAGACAGTAACTGACACTACTGCATCGGGGAGAGAGAAAGTCTATTCGTTTGGGTTACATGTACACTTTGGAGTCTATTTTTTAAACCGGAAGCGATCAAGAGAACTCAGGATCGAAGAGGGCTGCGGTGGTGTCTTGGTGTTGTTGCTCTGCTGGTTGTCGCCTTCATTTGCTTTGGTCGACTGCTTCACGCCAGACAAGTACGAACCGCGCACCACAACGACGGCACGTTGACTGGATTCGGGTTCACCCGCAACAGCGTCACACTCTGCTTCGACTTGACTGGAATCTGGTTCCTCTCGCTTCAGCGACGACGCAGGTGCATCCACTCCAGAGCTAATGCTGCTTGTTGAGGACGATGGAGGAGAAGGGTAGCTGCTTGGAGCCTCGGACTTGCGAGGTGGAGCAACATGAGCAAACTGCTGCATCTGTTGTACGATTGTGGACGTTCGCTGATGTGTCATGAACAGACCTGCTTTGTGTTTGCCGTGCCGACTTTGAAACGAGCTTGTCGCCTTCCGTTTCAGAGACTGCTTCTGAACCAATGAACCCGCCCTCATCATTCGCGAAAATGCATTCTCTTTCACGACTGGCACGCTCTCTCGTGGAGGTGTCAGGTTCTCTTTCCCGCCTTCTTTCTTCGTCGTGGTGATATGCGTGGTGTGGATCTGCTTCTTCTCTTCGACGGGGGAGAACGAGATACTTTTTGCAACATCCACCTCCAGCGGATCTTGACTCTCGAAGCTTGACGATGATGCAAGAGAGGCACTCGCACTCTTTTCCACTTCGTCCAAAGGCGACGCTGTCTTGGGCTGAGCGGCGAAATATCGGCTAATCACTGGTGGCGACGAGTTGTTATTGGAGCTTGACGGATCGTCTTGCTTCGCAGTAGCACTCGGCAGAGTGGTGGACACAGATTCGGCTTTTCTTGCAAAAGAAACCGGGAACTTGCGCGCCTGGTGGTGAGGTGCAGCGAATGGATGGTGCTGCGTCGCCTTTGGCTGCGCTGGTCTTTGCTGAAGTAGAGTTTCTCCTTGAAAAAATGAAGGTCTGGTGGTGGAAGTTGGGTTCGTTCGCGGATTGAACGTTCTTGCCTGGTTGAGCTGTCCGCCATTGCGGATAACTGGTGGCGTTGGCGCTGCCGCTGTAGGGAACCGTTCCATCGTGATTGGGTCCATATCTCCCTCAGCAATCGCCTGCGCAGCTTCATGCGGTAGCATTGGTCCTAGGAAATCCATAGCAGCATCCTCGGATCGTGCGCTTTCCGGAATCGGAGTCAGTGGGACAAGTTGCTGCGTTGTCGGGTCGTATACGCGTTGGTGGCGGAAGGTCAGCACAGCTTTCTCGAAATCAGCTTCGTACGTGGGGGGGATGCGCACTTTGCCTTCTAAGCGAAGCGCTCGGATGATCTGCAGGAGCGCATCAATATATGTGCGTTATTGGTTTTGCAAAGATACGCATAAAGTCAAACATGGTGGTGAAGAAAAAAGGTGGCCGACGACGTACTTTGCTGAACGATCCATGCTGCTTCAGTGCTGTGTACGCCTTTTTGAGTCCGAAACCAGGGAGACTAGGTAGATAGTCACATCCAGAGAAAATGCACATCTCTAGAAACTGTGGCGCCAGCAACATTTGGAAGAGGACAACGATCTCAGATGCGTTAGGAGATCCATGCGATACCAAATCCTATCCTCCGACAGTGGTTTGAACCTACCATTTCATGTGTAAACATATGGAAAATCAATCCTTTGTTTTTCTTGAGATTGGATGCTTTGATCTCTTGCGCGAGACCGACGCCGTCTTTGTCGAGTTTGAACAGCACCGTGCCGCAGCCAAAGGGCAAGCAGTCGGAATCTTCCGTGATCACACCATCGGCGTGGCCGTTCTTCGTCAAGAACGCCAACTGGGCATCGGCCTCGTACGGAGCGACAACATAAAGCACGTTTCTAGCTTTCAATCTCTGAAACGGAGAAATAGATAGTGAACCCATAGGGAATTAACTAGCGAAGAGAAAGAATAGGAGGCGCATCGATCTTCGTACCTGGATGACGCGATGTGCCATATAAGGAGAGACATCGGCGGCACGTGAAAAGTACTTTCTCGCTTCCGAGTAATTCCTTTGGCTGTAGAACTGGATCCCGAGCTCTCGGTTCTTCTGTCGAGCTCTGCGAAAGCAAACGTACCACACATCACACTCGGTGAGTACAAAGAAATCCGATGCTTGACCACAATCCGCGGTGTAAAAGCAGAGAAAAGCAACCACGCACGCTCGTCGATCCACCTCGGTTCCTTTTTTCATCGGAAGCGGTCCGCCATCGAAGACTACATACGGAGTGATCCCATTACGAATAAGTATATCCACGCGTTCCAT
The DNA here is from genome assembly GCA_023334155.1 of Globisporangium heterothallicum. Lineage (NCBI taxonomy): Eukaryota > Oomycota > Peronosporomycetes > Pythiales > Pythiaceae > Globisporangium > Globisporangium heterothallicum. The sequence goes on from JAASGH010000192.1 coordinate 32,908, forward strand.
AAAATAGGTTACATATCTACGAGAGAGAGAAAAAAAGAAATAGAAATGCAATACCACACACACACAAAAAGACTGTTAGGATTTCACGATGAGAAGGTTCTCGTCGCTCTTCAAAACGTACTTGTCGGTCGCTTGTCCAAGGCATATCTCCTGACTGCATGAGTAAATAGCGCGGTGAAGCCTAGACACGCACATACAATCAGTCGGTATGACCTAAGAAGGATCAATCAGCGTGTTTGTCCGAAAATACTCCTTCACATTCGTACCAGCAGTAGCCATCGATCGCGAGCGTCTGACCGCGATACTCTTCGAGGGTCTTCGTCTCCGTGATGCTCTTGAGCGCTGGTAAAAGTCCCGAGATGCCCATATCTGCACGCACTCGCTTTAATTACAGCAGCAGCAGCAGCAGTCCGCTTTTTCCTCCTCCTTTTCTTTCTTTTGGCTGAGAGGAGAATCGGAGTGATGCTCCTCGTGATCGACGCTCGCGAACAGTTGAGCGAAACAGAATGGCGCGAAAACGTTTGAATGTCGAAACCCCCGCGTGCAATACGCTGATCAAATAACCAACGTCCGTCTGCAGCAGCGTAAATTACGCTCGACTCGTTTTTACCACCAACTCGCTATTTGCTCAACCCTTTTTTCTATTCCATTCCTCCTGAAAGGTCACAAAGTGCACACAAACAGAAGGATGCATCTGCACGACAAGCTGCAGCAGGAGGAAGCGTATCGCAAGAACCCTTTCTTCGGATTCAATTGCGCGCTGCTTTCCTGCCTCTGGCTGGTCGACATCGTGTTCAACTCCTCCATCGAGTTTGGCGATTTGCCCGGGCAGGAACACGCGTCGAGCAACAGCAACACGATCATGACCATGTGATTCTCCCATTCCATCGCGCATTGCTGCCAGGTGCTCCTGATGACCGAGTTGACTGGGCAGATGTGTCTACGAATTGTGTGCATTTGCTTGTAGGGTGCAGGTGCTGCTGCAGATCTTTGCGCTGATTAACTTCTTTGCGCTGCTGGGGGCGACATTCCTCTTCCGAAGCGGTCTGTTCAACATGCTCTTTGCCGAGTTTCGCGCGATCATGTTTGTGCATCCAGCGTACATGCTGGTGACGATCGTTCTTGGGGTCGCGCGAATAGTGAGTGCTACAAACGATCCATGCGCTCTTGTGGCGTATCTGAGCTCGGACCTTTGCCGTGCTTGTGCTGATAGGCTCACTTGAACAATGGATCCAAACTCATCGAGATCTGGGACGCAGATGGGTATCCCGTGCTCTCCTGCGTCCAAAAACTCGGTAGTTGTGT